>CM019692.1:2002661-2089564 GCA_009760885.1 Achatina immaculata
GCAGTGATGTCACATGCAAATATACTTATGATAATACAAAAAAAAAAGAATTACGAGACCATGAAAAAGATGTCATCAGCTGACATACAGTGAGGGTAGACAAAGGAGGAGTTGGAACATCTTTGCACTTGTCTGAAGTGTGGCGATGATATCTTTAATTCTTTGTTTTCTTTTTTTTTTCATTTCTTCTAGGATTTCATCAATGTCAGAATCTGTATATTGCATTTATCTTTCAAGGAAATTTCTGTGATCGCTTTTGATTCATTTAAGTTTAAACAATCCAGTTTGTATTTTTCCACCTGTAACTGCTGATTTGTATCTTATATCTTATATCCTTCCCGTGCCGTTAAACGTCACATAGGGCTCGTAAAGTAGTTCGCCAAATTTTCCTGTCTTCGGCGAGTCTTTCAACCTCATCAAAGGATTTTATGCCTGTTAACTTGGCCTCTCTTAATAATGTCCTCTTCAGAGTTTCACGCGGTCTGCCCCTTTTTCTTCGGCCTGTTGTGTTCCACTTGATAGCTTGTTTTGGGATTCTCTGGTCATTTCTTCTCATCAAGTGACCAACATATGTCCATCTCCTTTTCCTGATCACCCATGAGACTGGTTGTTGTTCAGTCATCAGTCTTATCTCTGCATTGTTCTTGAATTCATTCCACTTGATGCCGAGTATTTTCCTTAGGCATTTGTTTTCAAAAGAGTCTAATTTCTTTTCTATTTCTTTAGTTGTTTTCCAGCTTTCGCATGCATAAATGAGGGTGGATATTACATTTGAATTGAATAGTCTTAACTTGGTTTTTGTGCTTATAACTTTTGAATTCCATATGTTCTCAAGATTTTTGAAGATTGATGCTGCTTTTGCAATTCTGATCCTAACTTCCTTTCTAGTGTCACCATCCTGGTCTATGTAGCTGCCAAGGTATGCAAATTGATTGGCTTCTTCAATATCTATCCCTTCTATGTGTATTTTTCCATTTTGATTGATGGGAATTTTCATTATTTTTGTTTTGTCCTTGTTAATTTCAAGTCCTATTTTGCTAGCCAGTGAAGACAGGCTATCTGTTTTTTCTTGCATGGAATTCACATTATTACTGATAAGAGTTATGTCATCAGCAAAATCAAGATCTTCTAGTTGGGTCCCATGTACCCAGTCAATACCTGTGTTACCTGTGCAGCATTTTTTCATTATGAAGTCTATTGTAATCCCAAAAAGTAAAGGAGACAGTATACATCCTTGTTTCACGCCTGTTTCAATCTGGAACCATTCACTCATCCCCTCTTCTGTCTTGACTGCACAACCATATCCATTGTATAAGTCCTTAATGATGTTGACAATTTTAGATGGTATTCCATATAGACATAAAATTCTCCATAATGAATCTGATTTGTATACATAAGTTTAAATTATCTAGTTTTTGATTCTCCTATAATTGCTGATTTGCATACATAAGTTTAAATGATCTAGTTTTTCATTCTCCTGTAATTGCTGATTTGTACACATAAGTTTAAATGATCTAGTTTTTCATTCTCCTGTAATTGCTGATTTGTATACTTAACTTTAAAACATCCCTCACCCCTCAAAGCAGGTGCAGAAATTTAAATACCTTGAAGCAGTAATAACTTCAGATGGGAAATGCAGAACAGAATAGGCCAAGCAAAGAGTGCATTTTAGAGAATGAGAAACATATTATCCAACACATCCTTATCATTGACTGTTAGAAAACGAGTCCTAAAATGCTATATTGAACCTATCTTGTTATATGGAAGTGAATCATGGACAATAGGCAGGTCTGCACAAAAGTCACTGGAAGCAGCAGAAATGTGGTTTATTAGAAGAATGTTGTGAATCTCCTGGACAGCAAAAATAACTAATGAAGAATGTATGAGAAGAGCTGGAGAGGCAAAAAATCTTGTCAAAAAGATAAGAGAGAGACAATGTACTTTCATAGGACATGCAATGAGAAGAGGGGCATTGAAAATATTATAACAGCAGGAAAAATAGAAGGAAGAAGATCAAGAAGAAGACCAAGAGAAATGATACTGGACAGTCTGACGGGATGGTGTGAGAGGAGATCACCAACTGAGCTGATGGCCTGCATGAAGGATCGTGTACTTTGGAGAAGCATAATAGCCAACGCCAGTCGGCACGGCACCTGATGATGGTGATGATGACACATTGAACAAATTTACCAGCCACAGCCACACAGAAAATGATCTTGCCACTCTTTCACTTTATCAGTTTTTCTAACATGCTTTTAACTGATTCCTACAGCACAAGTAAACCTTTCAGAACTGAAAGTAAAGAAACTGTTTACGAAATACGGTGTAAATAATTTGTTAATTTAATAATTAAATTCATTTTATAAAAGCTCTAAAGTCTGTGAATTTTAGAATAGTGGAGATAATTTGTTATTTCTGAGCATCTAAATGTTTTTTCTTTCTTACAGATTTCACTGACATTGTAAAATACATTTTTTTTTTTGGGGGGGGGGACTATTTTATGACATTAAAAGATTATGTCAGAGTGTATTTTGTATTACTTTTATTTTTTTAATGTCAAACTTCATACTTTACTGTGTTTAGTTTTTGTATTATTCTTAAAATATGTGTGAATATTATGTGTAGCTGTAAAAACGTGAAAGATTAGATGGTAAAACATCAGGCAGATGTTTATTTTATATTGTGTCTCCATATCTAAACAATGCTGTCCTCAGCTCTGTCATTAGGTTAGCTTTAAGAAAGAGCAATGGTGCATGTAATAAAAAGGCTGATATAACTACATGAATGATCCCAGATATTGTAGGAAAAACTCCAAAAAAATTTTGCATTTGAATTTTTTTTTCAAAGATGTACTCTAATACTTTTTATTGTATTTATAGCATTAAGATTACCATCATTGTTATATTGAAATACTTAGACGTTTGAATATTTTTCTCACAACTAAAATATTCATTTTACTGCTTTATGTGAGATTATTTAGTTATATACTTCCTTGTAATTTCACCATTTGTTATAGTACAGTATATTGATTTTTTTCCCACAAAAATGAATAATGTAAATATTTTGTTTATTTAATTCTTGGTCCTTTGTTTATTGTATCTGTGTATAAATGTCATTCTAATGTTACCATTTTGTAGTTTGTGAGAATATATTTTGTAGGGAAGAGCAAAGATGAAATCTGCAATGCAACTAATGAGTGTAATACAACACTGACTTGTAACTCAGGCTTGTGTGGTTGCACATCAGAGCAGTTTTATAACTCAAGTCAAGAGTGTGAAGATAGTAAGTTTCCTTCACTGACACACATAGTACATTACACATTTTATCACATCAGTTGACAGATATAGAATTCTGAAGAGATAATGGCAGGAAGTCATCGAGACTTATTTTTGTATGTTTAACATTTGCATTTTGAAAATTGTAGAAAATTACTGATGATTTGTCTCTCTAATTATAAAGAAACAAGAATTACAGGGGACAAAATTAATTATTGCATTTTATCTTCAAAACTTTCATGTTCTTCTGTTTGGCTTTTTTTTTTCAGTAAGACATTGATTAAACCCTCCGATAAGAAATAATTGAAGAAAATTCTAGTTCATTAAAAAGTAGCAACAGTTTACATTTAAAGGAAATTGATGTCACCACCTGGAGAGAGAAAATTATAAATAGAGATAAATAGAGGCAAACTTTATCTTCAGCAGAGAGCCTTAATAGCTTGGAAAGCTGAAGAATAGTTTACATTAAATGATAGAATGTGGGAGATTCTTAATTCATATCTTCTTTGATGATCTTCTGTGATGATATTGATTTATTTTCACTGAACAAATGACAGAACATCTTGTTGGAGACCCATGTAGGAACAACACAGAGTGCATAGAAGCAAGTGTATGTCAGAATGACAGCAGTGGAGGAACTTGCCAGTGTGAAGAGGACAAATATGAACAAGAAAACAAAACCTGTGCTCCCAGTATGATTTTTTTTTGTTCATGCATTTCTCCATTTCCACCAGCAGTTGACCCTAAAATCTTTCATTTCCAGCAAGTCAAATATACCCAGGTGTGATAAACCTACACTCTGACTGTATGTTTTTGTGCTTAGCTTTTTACATTTTAAAATAAATACGAGGGGCGTTCAGAAAGTAATGCACCACATCATTTCTTTTTCAGCTAATAATGAAGATATAAGCGTGAAATTTTGCACACTTTAAATATGACATGTGCCGGTTATGTGAACCAAATTTCACTGCAACCGGCCAAAGAATATGGCTGCCCTAACCGTTGAAATGGAGTGTGTTAGCAAGTTGCAGTATAAGCAGCAAATTGTGATAGAATTTCTCGTTGCAGAGAAGGAAACTGTTGTGAACATTCACAAGTGTCTATGTGATGTGTATGGAAGTTTTGCAGTCGATAGGAGTACAGTCAGTCACTGGTTCAGAGAATCAAAGAATCAATAAGTGGAGATAAAGAGCTGCATGATTGGCCGCGCTGTGGACGTCCTGCCACAGCCACCAAGGCAGAATGTTGAAATGCACTGAGGGCATTATTCTTACTGATAGGCGTATCACTACTCAGCAATTGGCCTTAAAGCTGTCAGTCAGCAATGGTAGTGCAAATGCAGTTATAATAGCTCTCAGATTTTCTAAGGTTTACACAAGGTGGCTTCCTCGAAATCTCACAAATGGCCATCACTTGCAAAGGAAAGCAATTTCTTCTGAATTGTTGGAGCATTTCAATGAGGGAGAGAACTTTTTGGCTAAGATCATAACAGGTGATGAAACCTGGGCACATCATTTTGAACCTGAGACAAAAAGACAGTTAATAGAGTGGCATCATCCGCAATCACCATGAAGAAAGAAATTCAAGAAAACTCCTTCAGCTGGAAAGGTCATGATCACTGTCTTTTGGGACATTGAAGGTGTGGTTCTTGTGGATATTATGCCAAGAGGAGAGACAATCAATTCGCAAGCATACATTAAGACATTGAAAGAACTCAATCAGTGTTTTCACAGAGTTCGGCTGCACAAGAATCCAGTAGACCTGCTTCTCCTTAATGACAATGCACGCCCTTACACAAGTCTGGCAACACGGGAAGCAATCACCAAATTGGGTTGGACTGTACTACCCCATCCACCCTATAGTCCCAATTTGGCACTCTCTGATTTCCATCTGTTTGGTCCACATAAAGATGCACTCCAAGGGGTAAGATTCGAAGATGACGAAGGAGTGATTCATGCAGCAAAGAAATGGCTACATAATCAAGAGAAAATCTGGTACAGGCTAGGAATACATGCATTTGTTTTGCACTGGCATAAAGCCATACAAGTTGATGGGGATTATGTTGAATAATACTAATGTTTACATGACATATCCATGTGTATTGTGTATACATTTCATGCTTTTTGAATAAACAGCTCCTGAGAAAAATGATGGGGTGCTTTACTTTCTGAATGCCCCTTGTATTTATGACACTTTTCCTGCATACTTCTACTATGTGGTCAGTATCACTCCTAAAAACTATGGATCATTTTTTTGGCCAGATATTTCCATTTTTCATTAGGTAACAGACATAGGGAGAAACATGCAATACACTTAATCAGTGTAATATGGTACTGATAAGCAACTTTACAACAGGCTTAAGTGACTTTAGATCAGATCCATTGTGTACTTAGGTCTGAAGTGTGAGGACAGAAAGTTTCATTACAGATGTTAATAGTAGATTACAGAGGCAAAGACATTGAAGATTCTAGGAAAGGTTCTGAAATAATGAGTTTAGTTCCTAAAAAAAAAAAAAGCACTTGGTTACTGCATGGTTAAAATTGTTGGCAGAATTCAATCAGTCTGAGACTATTACAAGCAATGCTTGATAGTCACATTTACTGGAAGATAAATTTATTTCACAGTACTCATTTGTAATTGCTGTTGCTTCTGATCTTTCTACTTTGTATAATGTTTATTACCATTTTTATCATATTTTGCATTTTATGTCTCTCTATTTTCTTAACTGTAAGCACTTTATTTTTCCTTGTTTCTTTGATGATATCCTGTCTCCAGTTATATTTATGTTCTTTATATCTTGTTTCTAGTTATGTCTCTGATCTTGATATATCTCTAGTTCAATCCCTGATTTTATATGTCCTGTCTTCAGTTTTATCTCTGGTCTTGATATTATGTCTTCAGTTAAATCTCTAGCCTTGATATCATGTCTCCAGTTACATCTTTGGTTTTGCATGTCCTGTCTTCAGTTTTATCTCTAGTCTTAATATCATGTCTCCAGTTCTCAGGTCTTACATATACTGTCTCTGTTTATAATCGCAGGTCTTGATATTATGCTTTCAATAATATCTCTGGTCTTAATATCCTGTCTCCAGTTATATCTCTGAGCTAGACATCATGTCTTCTGTTATAGCTCTGGTCTTGATATTTTGTTTTCAGTTATATCTCCTGTCTTGATATCTTGTCTCCAGTTATATGTCTGGTTGTAATACCCTGTCTTGAAATGAAAATAGATGGGTTTACGGTTCAGCTTTACAAAAAAGATAGAAAGAGTGAGGAAAGTGGGCAGAAACAAGAATGGCAGAAAGTAAGATGAGTACATATAAACGAAGGACATACAACAGTCCAAAAAGGATCATGAACAAAAACAACCGATAAAAACATGAAAAATGGACAAAAAAGACATAGACTTAACCTTTTGGCCTCCTCAACTTTCTTACAGGGTTAGAGGCCAAAAGGGTAAATCTGTGTATTATTCATACATTGTTCATGTTTTTATCTGTTATGTTCTTTTGTATGTGATCTTTGAAAAAGGCTTTTGGTGAAATATTGAATTGTTGTATGTCCTTCATTTATATCTTTTTGTAAAACTGAACCATACATCGATCTATTTTCATTACTAGAACCAGTTTTACTGCAGTTGTCATTTCTTTAATATCCTTTCTACAGTTATATCTCTGGCCTTGACATTATGTCTCCATTTATATCTCTGGTCTTAATATCATGTCCCCAGTTATATGTCTGATCTTGATATCCTGTCCCCAGTTATGTGCCAGTTAGCTTAAGATCTCAGCTCATGCATTTTATTTCTTGCTTATATTATTTTTGTCTTCAAATGATATGACAATTTTTTTCCCTCTTATCCAGATAATTTGCAACATTTTGAATCTTTAGTTAACAGTAGCTACATAAATGTTCTTAATTTTGTTACTTGTTTTATTATGAAAGTAAAAGGTAAAATCTCCATTTCCATGCCATTAAGGCATACTGGGGATATGGTTTAAGACCTGTATTTCCAAGAACTTCAGTACATGAAAGTGTGATGTGGTCAGTATCATGCCTGACCGCACCTACCATCCCAGATTTCTCTAGTACCCATTTTACTTGTTTTCTTATGATAAAGAAATATTTTTGTTGCTCTCTAACTCACCTTTTCTAATGCTAAACACCCTGTGCTTACAGCATAATCCCACAAATGTGCTTTGACCCCTATATCTGCTCTAGTGATATTTTTTTGTTTTTTGAAAGCAGTTTGTTTACAGTTTACTGCAGAATGTGTATTCATTTTATGTGTGAGCTACATTCATGACATTTTTATCATGGGCACTTTTATGAGATAGAATTACTGTTGGAGTAGTCAGGTATTGCCAATTTGTTTACAGCATCACAGCAGCAGTACAAATATTTGGACAATGGTTTTTTTCCATCAGCTGGTAACAATGATCCAACAAAATCTGCCAGTACTGAGACTAAGTTGACACCATGACCCAATTGTTTAGTTGGAGAATATTAATATTGAATATCGTACTATACAAATTTTGCACTAGAAAGGCATCCAAAAGCAATCAGTTTAACATATAAATGTTTTAATATGTATCAAAGTGGAAAAATATATGAATCACCATACTATATCAGGTTGCTTCACTAGTGTCTATTAGGTTATAGGTATGATCACATGACACGTTTGGTTAGAGGTTCTAGATCAAGAATGACAGAATGTTTCTAAAAATTGTGAATTTCTGCTTGTTGTAGCTGTTAAAAAAACCATCACTGGGGAAATGTTTTCATTCAGTTTTAATCCTGTCCAATTATACCTTTTGTTTTCTGATTTTTTTTGTTTTTTGAAAGCAGTTTGTTTACAGTTTACTGCAGAATGTGTATTCATTTTATGTGTGAGCTACATTCATGACATTTTTATCATGGGCACTTTTATGAGATAGAATTACTGTTGGAGTAGTCAGGTATTGCCAATTTGTTTACAGCATCACAGCAGCAGTACAAATATTTGGACAATGGGTTTTTTTCCTCAGCTGGTAACAATGATCCAGCAAAATCTGCCAGTACTGAGACTAAGTTGACACCATGACCCAATTGTTTAGTTGGAGAATATTAATATTGAGTATTGTACTATACAAATTTTGCACTAGAAAGGCATCCAAAAGCAATCAGTTTAACATGTAAATGTTTTAATATGTATCAGAATGGAAAAATATATGAATCACCATACTATATCAGGTTGCTTCGTTAGTGTCTATTAGGGTATAGGTTTGATCACATGACACGTTTGGTTAGAGGTTCTAGATCAAGAATGACAAAATGTTTCTAAAAATTGTGAATTTCTGCTTGTTGTAGCTGTTAAAAAAACCATCACTGGGGAAATGTTTTCATTCAGTTTTAATCCTGTCCAATTATACCTTTTGTTTTCTGATTTCTTTTTGTCACAGCTACCATCGTAATGACAGAAAACAAGTAGTTCATGTTTTAATTGAGAAAACTCTGAAATTTTCATTTAGTTGATGCAGCAGCAAATCTCTTAAGTAACAGTTTGGTTTTTTTTCTTAATTAAAGATTATTTGCAAGATGTATTTAATTTAGAAGATAATTTATGCTTAGACTCTCATATTTTGTGTTATGCTGTAATTTGCCAGGTATTTTCTAGCTGATGATTATAGGACAAATTAGCTTACGACAAATCACGCAACACATCTATGAAAGACCTGAAGTATTTCATAGATTTGATAAATGTCCTAAAATATTTTTTACTTCATGTAAAGGCAGTGTCTGGTTTAGCAACTGAATTAAATAGCTGTGTCACAGAAGTGATATTCAAACTAATTCTAAGTACAGGATTCTATAATCTTGAGATTAGATTAACTTACTGTTCACTGGTTTCAATATGTGCATATCAGTTTTGTTATGTTATACAGCATGATTTTATTAATTTATTTTTGCTGCAACAAATGACAGAAAATCTCATTGGAGAACCGTGTAAGAATGACACAGAATCTATAGAAACAAGTGTATGTTGGATGAATACAACAAACAGCAGCTTTGGAACCTGTCAGTGTGAAGATGATAAATATACACAAGACAACAAAACCTGTCTCCCCAGTATGAAACTGAGTATTTTATTTATCATGCTTATCTCTATATCTGTCATCATCCAACAATCCTTCATTCCCTGCAAGTCTGATATTCTAATTCCTTGAAACAGCCTGTCTATTTTGTCCTTTCAGTTGAAACACATGATACTGCATGCATTTAAAAACAAAATTCAAGTAAATTATACTTCTCTTCTGATTAAATTAGTTTTTTTTTTCTTTAGTTATTCAGTGATGTTTAAATATCAATTAGTCAGTCAGTCAGTCATTTGCACGTCCCTTGCGGAACTTTGCCTTCCTAGCAGGTCTCCTGTAGGGTCTCGGTTGTAAGCAAGATGCCCTGCTGCTGATGCATCCATTTGCAGATTATCAGTGATGTCTTGCAGCCATCTTCACCTTGGTCTTCCTCTCTTTCTTTTCCCCATTATGTACCCTTCGAAGATGGTCTTCTCTAAATTATCATGACGTTTAATGTGTCCAAAATATTTAAGTTTTTTCTCTTTAATCCTCTTTACTAGCCAGCCTTCTTCAATATTAAATTCTTGTAATATGGATATATTTGTTCTTTTTTGTGTCCATGATATTTGAAGAACTCTTCTGTAGCATTTACATTCAAAGGCATTTATGAGTTTCTCAGCTGTTTTGTTAAGTGTCCAGGTCTCACAGGCATATGTTGCAATGGGAAAGATGCATGCCCTTAAAAATCTTATTTTTGTGGTTCTGTCTGTTCCTCTCCACAGATTCTTTAGTTTTACTTTTTGAAGAGTGATAGATATCCTCCTTTTACTTTCCCTCATTGTATCTCCATTATTAGTTAGCAGTGATCCAAGATATTCAAAACTCTCCACTTCTTCCAGTTTTTTTCCTCATTGATAAATATTTCAGCTGTCTTATTTGTTTTGTCGGTTGTCAGTATCAGTATT
Source organism: Achatina immaculata (assembly GCA_009760885.1). Classification (NCBI taxonomy): domain Eukaryota; kingdom Metazoa; phylum Mollusca; class Gastropoda; order Stylommatophora; family Achatinidae; genus Lissachatina; species Lissachatina immaculata. The sequence continues at coordinate 2,012,958 of CM019692.1, forward strand.
GAATATCAGTATATTGCTAATATGTAATTTATTAAATCTGTATGATACTGGTGTTACAGTTTATCTTCTGCTTTAGATTTGATGCTTATATCCCTAAAATATGCTTTGATTTCAAGACCTACTGTTAACTTTTTTCCATAATTTATTTACTTTCCACTCTGCTTTCATTAGCTTATTGCAAATATATATCAGGTACATCTCATGACATTTATATCTCAAGGTCATGAGTTTAAATTGATGCTGGACTAGTCGTGTTGCAAATTATTTTACAAGACTGCAAAAATAATATAATTCAAAGTTTAAATATTTGCTTTACTGTTGGAAACCATGGTAACTTGCTCAGTGTTCTAGTTACTTAGATCCCCAGATTTACCAGGCTTTGAGGCTGAACTAATCTGTGATAATGTTTTATAGCTTGAAGTTAACAGATTTTGTGCAAGAAGTGGAACAAAATTAAAAATATAATGTTTAAAAGTTTATTGCATATTGGAATGGAGAAATCATGAGAGTAACAATTGTTGGAGTTTTTTATGAAAGGGCAATGTTTAACTATTTATTACGTTTTGATTGTATTTGTTTTGATCTGTTCTGCTATACTTATATTTAACCTGTATATTTTCTTAAACGATACGAGAAAAGTCGGTATTAAGTTAAAAAGCAAACATCTGATAATTAAAACATAGAGCTAATTTTGTGTAATTATAGTGTCTCTGTACTGTTATCTTTATTATAAATGTAGTACAAATGATAAAACAATCCACATCAATGATCATAAATTTTCAGCAGAAAATCTCAGAATGTTTTCTTATTCATAAATTTTTTTTTATAAATTGACTCCAATATATAATTTATGTAAAGCTGTGCTGATTTTTTCTTATTGAAATACTCAAAGTTTTATGTGTGTAAATATATTATTCCAGGTGAGAATATTCACATTGAAATGCATCTTGAAATTTGTCACTGAAAGATTATTTATTTACTCTTCTTAAATTTGTGTCATTTCTTATATTTTAAAATGTTACAATTATCAGTGACATATTTAGGAGAAGCTCTGTTACAGAGAGTGAAACAATACATACAATTCCTAAAACTGTCAGAGACATGTAGTCTTTTTTCTCCCTGTAAACTTCTGATGCTTTAAAGGTGGTGAACCTCTCTGAGTCTTGACTCTCAGATGTTTATGAATGGTTGGTTTATAACTGCTTCACTAAGCAGAACATACAACAAATGTTCATGTCCAAAATTTACCACTTCTTACTGTTTGATGGATTGAATATTCCTTGTTATATTCCACAAAATGTAATTGAGCCCTCTATTGCCCCAAACTCTAACACAAATGTTAATATCTGCTCATGTTAACATTTTATAAGATGCCCATTTAAATTATATTAATTTATTTCAACTGCAACAAATGACAAGACATCTTGTTGGTCAACCATGCACAGATAATGTAGATTGTGTAGAAACTAGCATATGTTGGAAGAAACCACTAAATAATGATGGAGGAATTTGCCACTGTGAACATGACAGATATGAACAGGAAAACAGAACATGTGTTCCCAGCATGATATAAACATTTTTGATTTATCAAATGTGTGGTTTTTCTTGGTAAACTTTAAGAAATCCTCCATTCCCAGCATGTCAGACAACTCCAGTTAAACTCATCCTGCAACTTTTTTATGTGTTCTTTATTAATTTCTGTGTAGAATACAGTTTAGGCAATATGAACATGAGTATTTGAAATCTCAGTAAGTCCTAGCACAAATAGATTCATGGAAACAAGACTGATCAGTAAAAACATTTAATATGAAGTGTTATTAGAATAAATGACAATAAATTTAAAATTATGTATTTCTTTTGAATATTTTGTACATTTGCAGAATATTTCAGAGAAGGTCAACAATAATTGTAAATTACTGATTTAGTTAAAATAAAAATTACAACATTTAAACTAAATGTTTTGAAATCTTTTAACTTTCAAAGAAAACTCTTTTCTAAGAAGGAAAAATATATCTTATTATGACATATTATTTACAATCAGGCAATTAAAGTTTCCAAATGTAGGGTTTTTTTAACAAATTTTAAAATAATTTCCAAAATGTCCATGTTCCACAAAATGAAAACAAACTGTTCAGCTCCATGTTTAAGAAGATTGTTTTTATTTGAATTGATTACATGCAAAACTGAATAGTCTTTCACTTGCTACATTTGTATGATGCCAAATGCACTAAATCCCTTCATTCCAAGCAGGTCTCATGTGCCCAATTAATCTAATCCTGACCCAGTTTTTTTGTGTGTTTTGCTTATATGCACATTTTCGTATTTTTAATGCTATCTTACCTCCCAGTATTTTGCCATTGTTCTTTCATTCATTCATTCAGCTTTCTGAGCCATTGCAGCTCATTGCCACAGACAAGAGTTGTCTCCACTCCTCTCTGTTCATAGTCTTCTTCTTCCAATTGTCCACTCCGAGGGCTTGTAGATCTTCTTCCAGGTTGTCACGCCACTCTTACCTTGGTCTGCCTCCGTTAATCACTTCTATATAAACCTTTTTTTTTGTCTGTCTATTTTTGTCCATCCTCTGCAAGTGTGTGAGCCATCTCAGTCTGTTGTTTTTCATAATAGTAGTTGTAAGTGGAGACTGGAATAGCATGTGTATTTCTGTGTTATTTCTAATTTTCAATTCTTGTGGTATAGGATATCTAAGTGATCCAAAAATTCTTCTCAAGATTGTGTTTTCAAAGACCTGTACTGTACTTCATCTTGTTTTGTAGTGCTCTGTGTTTCTGATCCATACAAGACAACTGGTCTAGCCTGTGTCTTATCTATATTTAGTTTGGTGTTGTGGGACAGGATTTTTACTAAGGACAAAATAAGTGTTGCTTCCTGCTTGTATCCTAGCTCTGATTTCATCTCTCACAATGTTGGAGTTATTGAATAATGTCCCCAGATAGTTATATGAATCTTTTCTTTTAATCCTTATACCTTCTATTTGGATCTAATTGTCTTGCTTTTCATTTTTTGGTCTTGCTGTTCTCATGTATTCAGTTTTGTCATAATTTATCTTTAGCCCCACTTTTTCTGCTTGTTCTTGCAGATGTTTGAAGACTTCTGTGATCTCTTGTAAAGTTTCTCCTACAATATCTATATCGTCTACATATCCTGTTCTTGTTCTGTCATTAATGACTTTCTCTTTACTTATTGTTCTTATAATTTTTTTGTCAGACCAGACTGAACAGCACTTGGGACAAGGGATCACCTTGCTTCAGGCTTGTTCTTGTTTGGAGTGGTTTTGATTTCCTTTCCTTATATAACAACATGTTTTTTGTTTCTTCCATGCTGTTTACTAATGTTGTTTAGTTCTGTTATTGTTACCACATAAAATTATAAATCAACAATTTCTAACAGCAAACAAATATGTAACATATTACAGTCAAGGACAAAGATGAAAACTACAGGACACTTTATGATTTGAATACAACAGTGATATGTTGCATTGTAATTATTATATTTAAAATATTATGTTAATGATTATAATACAACACCTTACACCAAGCTCATGTGACTATATGTCATATTTTGTAACACTTTGTGAAATGTAGAAACAGTAAATTATTGTTACAGGCATCCGTATGGCACTGATGACTTCATTATCTTATTCAAGGATTCTGAAAAAAGAATAGCTTTTAAGTTATGTGTGATAAGAAAAAGAATAGATTCCAAGCTATGTATCATATGAAAAAGAATAGATTTTAAGCTATGTATTATATGAAAAATAATAGATTTTATGCCGAGTAGGATAAGAAAAAAAAAAAATTTTAAGCTGTGAAAAAGAATAGATTTTAAACTATGAATTATAAGAAAAAGAATATATTTTAAGCTGTATATGATAAGAAAAAGAATAGATTTTAAGCTATGTATTATATGAAAAAGAATAGATTTTAAGCTGTCTATCATATGAAAAATAATAGATTCCAAGCTATGTATCATATGAAAAAAGAATAGATTTTAAGCTATGTATTATATGAAAAATAATAGATTTTATGCCGAGTAGGATAAGAAAAAAAAAAAATTTTAAGCTGTGAAAAAGAATAGATTTTAAACTATGAATTATAAGAAAAAGAATATATTTTAAGCTGTATATGATAAGAAAAAGAATAGATTTTAAGCTATGTGTGATAAGAAAAAGAATAGATTTCAAGGTATGTATCATATGAAAAAAGAATAGATTTTAAGCTATGTATTATATGAAAAAGAATAGATTTTATGCCAAGTATGATAAGAAAAAAAAAAAAATTTTAAGCTATGTATCATATGAAAAAGAATAGATTTTAAGCTGTGTATGGTAAGAAAAAGAATAGATTTTAAGATATGTATCATATGAAAAAACAATAGATTTTAAGCTTTGTATTATATGAAAAAGAATAGATTTGTAAACTATGTATGATAAGATCTTTACTCTAAGAATAAAACTTGAATAACATATTGAAAAGCAGAAACCCCAAATACTGAACTTCATAGACTTTAAAAAGACATCTGATAGCATACACAGAGATTCATTGTGGAGAATTTTAAGTCTATATGGAATGCCATCTAAAATTCTCAACATCATTAAGGACTTCTACAATGGATATGTTTGTGCAGTCAAACAGAAAAAGGGATGGGTGAATGGTTCCAGATTGAAACAGGTGTGAAACAAGGATATATACTGTCTCCTTTGCATTTTGGTACTATAATAGACTTCAAAATGAAAAAATTCTGCACAGGTAAAACAGGTATTGACTGGGTACTTGAGACCCAACTAGAAGATCTTAATTTTGTTGATGACATAACTCTTATCAGTAACAATGTGAATTCCATGCAAGAAAAAACAGATAGCATGTCTTCACTGGCTAGCAAAATAGGACTTGAAATTAACAAGGACAAAACAAAAATAATGAAAATTTCCATTAATCAAAATGGAAAAATTCACATAGATGGGACAGATATTGAAGAAGCCAATCAATTTGCATACCTTGACAGCTACATAGACAAGGATGATGACACCAGAAAGGAAGTTAGAATTAGAATTGCAAAAGCAGCATTGACTTTCATGAGAACATATGGCATTCAGAAGTTATAAGCACAAAAACCAAGTTAAGACTATTCAATTTAAATGTAATATCCACCTTCATTTGTGCATGTGAAAGCTGGAAAACAACTAAAGAAATAGACAAGAAATTAGACTTTTTTTAAACAAATGCCTAAGGAAAATACTCAGCATCAAGTGGAATGAATTCAAGAACAATGCAGAGGTAAGACAGATGACTGAACAACAACCAGTCTCATGGTTGATCAGGAAAAGGAGATGGACATATGTTGGTCACTTGAGAAGAAACAGTCAGAGAATCCCAAAACAAGCTATAAAATGGAACACAACAGTCCACAGAAAAAGAGCCAGACCATGTGAAACTCTGAAGAGGACACTGTTAAGAGAGACAAAATTAATAGGCATAAAATCCCTTGATGAGGTTGAAAGACTTGCTGAAGAAAGGAAAAATTGGCGAACTACCTTGCAAGCCCTATGTGACGTTTAACGGCACAGGAAGGATATAAGATATGTATGATAAGAAAAATAATAGATTTTAAGCTATGTATTATATGAATAATAGATTTTAAGCTATCTTATCTTATATCTTATATACTTCCCGTGCTGTTAAATGTCACATAGGGCTCGCAAAGTAGTTTGCCACTTTTTCCTGTCTTCGGTGAGTCTTTCAACCTCATCAAAGGATTTTATGCCTGTTAATTTGGCCTCTCTTAATAATGTCCTCTTCAGAGTTTCACGCACCTGCCTCTTTTTCTTCGGCTTGTTGTGTTCCACTTGATAGCTTGTTTTGGGATTCTCTGATCATTTCTTCTCATCAAGTGACCAACATATGTCCATCTCCTTTTCCTGATCAACCATGAGACTGGTTGTTGTTCAGTCATCTGTCTTATCTCTGCATTGTTCTTGAATTCATTCCACTTGATGCAGAGTATTTTCCTTAGGCATTTGTTTTCAAAAGAGTCTAATTTCTTTTCTATTTCTTTAGTTGTTTTCCAGCTTTCACATGCATAAATGAGGGTGGATATTACATTTGAATTGAATAGTCTTAACTTGGTTTTTGTGCTTATAACTTTTGAATTCCATATGTTCTCAAGATTCTTGAAGATTGATGCTGCTTTTGCAATTCTGATTCTAATTTCCTTTCTAGTGTCACCATCCTGGTCTATGTAGCTGCCAAGGTATGTAAATTGATTGACTTCTTCAATATCTGTCCCTTCTATGTGTATTTTTCCATTTTGATTGAGAGGAATTTTCATTATTTTTGTTTTGTCCTTGTTAATTTCAAGTCCTATTTTGCTATCCAGTGAAGACAGGCTATCTGTTTTTTCTTGCATGGAATTCACATTATTACTGATAAGAGTTATGTCATCAGCAAAATCAAGATCTTCTAGTTGGGTCCCATGTACCCAGTCAATACCTGTTTTACCTGTGCAGCATTTTTTCATTATGAAGTCTATTGTAATCCCAAAAAGTAAAGGAGATAGTATACATCCTTGTTTCACACCTGTTTCAATCTGGAACCATTCAATCATCCCTTCTTCTGTCTTGACTGCACAAACATATCCATTGTAGAAGTCTTTAATGATGTTGACAATTTTAGATGGTATTCCATATAGACATAAAATTCTCCATAATGAATCTCTGTGTATGCTATCAAATGCCTTTTTAAAATCTATGAATTTCAATATTAATGGTTTCTGCTTTTCAATATGTTCTTCAAGTATTATTCTGAGAGTAAAGATCTGGTCGAGACAGCTTTTCCCTTTTCGAAATCCTGCTTCTTCTTCTCTCATTGCAGTATCCACTATATCTTGAGTCTATTCAAAATGACCTTGCAAAATACTTTTGACACAACTGATATTAAGGTTACTCCTCTCCAATTGTTACAGTCACTAAGGTTGCTCTTTTTTGGTATTTTAACAATGATTCCTTTCTTCCAATTAGAAGGGACCTTTTCTTCTTTCTAAATCTTGTTAAACATTCTCTGTAGTTGTCTCATGTTGTCACTATTGATAGCCTTTAGCATTTCGGCTGTTATTTCATCTTCACCTGCAGCTTTGTTGTTAGCCATTAAATTCACTGCTGTTTCAGTTTCATGCAATTTAATTTCATCTAGGTTGACATTTAGTTGTGGGGCTGGTAAGTCAGTTTCAAGGTTTAACAATTCTTTTGGGTGTGGTCGATTGAGTATTTCTTGGAAGTGTTCAGCCCATCTTTGCTTTTGGTCTTTATTTGATGTTAATAGTGTTCCAGTTTTGCTAAGGACTGAACTTTCTTTAGATGTAATAGTACCTGTTAGCCTCTTTTGTATGTTATATAAAGTTTTGCTGTCTCCTGTTTTTGCTGCTTTTTCTGCCTCTTTCGCCATATTGTCTATGTATTCTCTTTTATCCCTTCTAGCTGAACTTTTTTTACTTTCTTGTCTATTTCTTTGTATTTTGCTTTTGCCAAATCTCTTTCATGATCTGTTTTTACATTCAACATGTCTAATTTGACTGCTCGTCTTTCATGTATATACTTCCATGTTTTATCTGATATCCATGCTTTCCTATTTGGTTTTTCCAGTCCAGCGCTTACTTTTGCTGCTGTGATTATGGCTGTGCTGTAAGAATTCCATAACTCATCTATACATATCTCCTCAACTTCACTAGGTGTTTTGGAATGATTGGCAAGTACCTGATTGAAATTAATGTTAGTATTTTCTTCATGTAGGCTGTGGCTGTTTATCTTTCTGTGTACTGATTTCTTGTGTTGACTTTTCAATTTTAGTTTTATTTTCCCTATGCCCAGGTTGTGATCACTGTTGATATCTGCACCCCTATAAGCCCTTACATCCATGAGAGATGTTCTGTATTGCTTTCTAATACAAAAATGGTCTATCTGGTTTCTAGTTCTATCATCTGGAGATATCCACGTTGTTTTATGTATCTCTTTGTGTGGGAATATTGTGCCTCCAATGACCATGCCCTCTGTTAAACATACTTCAATTAATCTTTTTCCATTCTGATTAACCATGTCAATTCCTTCTTTCCCCATCACTTTTTCAACGTCGGTATTATCCTTCCCTACCTTAGCATTGAAGTCCCCCATAGCAATTAGGATGTCGTGTTTAGGTACTTTGTTGATGATTTGTTGTAGTTGGTGATAGAAGTCGTCTTTCACATCATCATCTGCATCATTCGTGGATGCATAACACTGTATTATTGTCATTCTTCCGTGTCGTAGGTTGTATCATGCTCTTATTATACGACTGTTCACCGGTTCCCATTCTACAAGGCTCTTTGCAGCTACATTTGACATAATAATGCCCACCCCATCCCAGATTTTATCATCATTTCTGCCTGAATGTATTATTAATTTACCGTTTTCCACCGATCTTTTACCTGCTTCTGGCCATCGCACTTCGCTGATGCCCAGTATGTCTAGATGGTATCTCTCCATTTCTTTGATGACCTGAGTAGTTTTTGTTGGTGCTGCCATCGTTCTCACATTCCAGGATCTAATCCTTGTCACATGTTTGGGGCCGACGAATGAGCTCTTCGGAGTTGGCATCCTGATGCTCGGTTGGTTTCTCTGCGAGTTTCCATAACGATATCTTTTTTTTCCCATCTGGAGTTGCCTCTAGATAGGTCCCAGGATAAGGTTGTTATCCTTATGCCCAACTCCCGGTACATGATGTGGGACAAATCAATCGTAATTCCGCTGACTTCTGCATGCCGGCAAGAGCGTTTTAAAAACGACCGCCATCTTGCACCTCACGCCGGAAGTCCCGGATTTAGGCTATGTATCATATGAATTTCAATAGATTTTAAGCTATGTATCATATGAATAATATATTTTAAGCTGTGTATCATATGAATAATAGATTTTAAGCTGTGTGTCATATGAATAATAGATTTTAAGCTATGTATCATATGAATAATAGATTTTAAGCTATGTATCATATGAATAATAGATTTTAAGCTGTGTATCATATGAATAATAGATTTTAAGCTGTGTATCATATGAATAATTTATTTTAAGCTGTGTATCATATGAATAATAGATTTTAAGCTGTGTGTCATATGAATAATAGATTTTAAGCTATGTATCATATGAATAATAGATTTTAAGCTGTGTATCATATGAATAATAGATTTTAAGCTGTGTATCATATGAATTCAGAGGTGTGGAAGAGATAGTGAAATGTTTAAAGAAATGAAGACATTGACGAGAAATGTCACACCTAAGCTAAATGTAATTTGTGATGAGATGGGGAATACCCTGACAGAGACAGAGGAAATTCTGGAAAGATGGAAGGAATATTGCAAAAGAATGTATGAAACAACCGACTGTGGAAGCAGAAATCAACATTGTGAATTATTATTGGAGGAGAAAGAACCCGAGCCGACAATGGAAGAAGTTTTATGGGCAATAAAGAGTCTGAAAAATGGTAAATCACCAGGATGTGATGAGATAACCGCTGAATTTATTAAAGCAGGAGGAAAGGAGTGTGCAACAATCTATCATGCACTATGTAAAAAGATATGGCATTCAGGTATTTGGCCAAAAGAATGGAAAAGAACTGTATTCATACCACTGCCAAAAAAGGGTAACCTGAAATTATGCACCAACTACAGAACTGTTGCCCTGATTAGTCATGCCAGTAAAATTCTGTTAAAAATCATAATGGGTAGACTTCGAAAGAAAATAGAAGAAGAAGTCAGTATGGTCCAAGCTGGCTTCAGGCAAGGAAGAGGATCAAGAGATCATATATTCAATCTAAGATTAATAATAGAGAAATGCAGGGAGTTTAATGTGAATCTATATTTATCCTTTATAGACTACTCAAAGGCATTTGATTGTGTACAACACCAGAAACTTTGGGAAATAATGGAAAATATGGGATTTCCAACACATTTGATACAATTAACATCACTGCTGTATTTAGACCAACAAGCAGCAGTAAGAATAAATGATGAAACAACAACTTGGTTTGACATAAAACAAGGGGTCCGTCAGGGGTGCATATTGTCACCCTACTTCTTTAACTTGTATACTGAAAATATAATGAGGAATGTTAGAGAAGATGTAGACAAAGAATATTACGATGCCATAACAATTGGAGGTTATGAAATACCAGAGATTAGATATGCTGATGACACAGTATTGCTGTCCACAACACAAGAAGGAATGGAAAAACTAATTATGTCTGTCCGCAAGAACAGCGAAGAGCAGAACCTCTATCTTAATGCAAAGAAAACTAAAGTGATGACAACTGACAAAACAAACAAGGCAACTGAAATATGTATCAGTGAGGAAAAACTGGAAGAAGTGGAGAGTTTTGAATATCTTGGATCACTACTAACTAATAATGGAGATACAATGAGGGAAATTAAAAGGAGGACATCTATTGCTCTTCAGAAAGTAAAACAAATAAAGAATCTGTGGAGAGGAGCAGACAGAACCACAAAAATAAGATTTTTAAGGGCATGCATCTTTCCCATTGCAACATATGCCTGTGAGACCTGGACACTTAACAAAACAGCTGAGAAGCACATAAATGCCTTTGAATGTAAATGCTATAGAAGAGTTCTCCAAATATCGTGGACACAAAAAAGAACAAATATATCTATACTACAAGAGCTTAATATTGAAGAAGGCTGGCTAGTAAAGAGGATTAAAGAGAGAAAACTGAAATATTTTGGACACATTAAACGTCATGATAATTTAGAGAAGACCGTATTGGAAGGATACATAATGGGAAAAAGAAAAAGAGGAAGACCGAAACGAAGATGGCTGCAAGACATCGTTGATGATCTGGAAATGGATGCAGCAGCAGCAGGCCATCTTGCTCACAACCGAGAGGCCTACAGGAGTGCTGTTTGGGAGGCAAGGTTCCGCAAGGGACATGCAAAGGAATGAATGAATGATCATATGAATAATAGATTTTAAGCTGTGTATCATATGAATAATAGATTTTAAGCTGTGTATCATATGAATAATAAATTTTAAGCTGTGTATCATGCATGACTGCTTTTGTTGAATAATAATGTTTGGTTGTCAGTTACCATATTTTCATGCATACAGTACTCATAAATGCACTTTCTTTGGAAAATAACTGTTTAATGCATATGTGTAAAATGCACAGATATGTGTGTGTGTGCATGTGTGTGTGTGTGTGCGTGTGCACGAGAGAGAGAGAGAGAGACAGAGGGAGAGACAGAGGGAGAGAGAGAGAACAGAAAATTTGGCACATGGCCTTCACTACACACTCACAAACTGAACAAAATTCATAAAAAAAATAAAAAAGATCAAAGAACTGATTGAAACTTTTGAACGAACTATCAATTAATAGGTATCACATGAGGCATCTAAGGGATGCTATTTCTATTCTTTTATTTTTTAAGAAATTCAGCAGTATATTTTTAACACCTACCACAGAGAAATTGGGCCCTGTAGTTTTGGTTATCAGTGGACAAGCTGATCTTCATCCACCTGGACAAAAAAGGATTAATTTGAATTTACCCAGTACTCCAGTTTTCTTTCTTTATTGATCTGTTTTTTTTTTCAGTTAGATCTGATCTGTTTGTGTTTTCTATGTTAGGTCTGATCTGTTTGTGTGTTCTGTTTTAGGTCTGATCTGTTTGTTTTTTCTGTGTTAGGTCTGATCTGTTTGTGTTTTCTGTGTTAGGTCTGATCTGTTTGTGTTTTCTGTGTTAGGTCTGATCTGTTTGTTTTTTCTGTGTTAGGTCTGATCTGTTTGTGTTTTCTGTATTTGATGAGTCAGATGTTTAAAACTTCTCCTACTTTAGTTTCATTTTCTTTTCTCTGTTGTTGTTCACTGAAAGGCCACAGGCCAAACTGTTTATATTTTACTCATAAACCTCTACCATCAGTACACAAAAAAAAAAGTTTGTGTAGTTGTTTGCAAAAACTGTGTATTGCTCACATTACATATGTAAAAATACAGTACTGCTGCAGACAGACAGACAGACACACACACACACACACTTATGTGTAACATTTCAAATGAGTTTATTATTTTAATATGTCTCACTTTATTTGATGCCAGAGAAATATAAATACTGAAATCCTCTTATCTTAAAATCTCCCCTGATGGCTTAATATACAGAGTGATGTATATAAAACCACCTTGAGCTAGGATCAATTGAACAATATCATCAACACTACATACTATGATGTACAGTAAAATATTACCAAATAAAACTTAAGCTGTATATAAACTATGCCCCAGTCATAAAATAGTTGAACAGTTTTATTTGGTAATAATGTATTGTACATTACAGCACATAAGTTTTGGGATACCATTCTGCCAAAACCAGCTTAAATGTACCACCCTGTACTTTCATGATAGCTAATCTCTTACTGTTACGCTGCCTTTCATTTTGTCAGTTGTCATGATTGCAGACAAAGGGAAAAACACTATGATTAATTGTGCATATTGATATTTCTGGAATTCCATCAATCAAAGCCCGTTATAATTAATCCTTGATAGTTACCTTTATCAAATAGAGAATGTTAAAATATTCATTTCAAACTATTTGAAATATTCATTTGAAATTACTACAGTTGCTACTACTTGTTTTTTTTAGAATCATCAATGTTTTTATCATTCTAAGCTATTTGATACATGGTATTATTTTATCATTACCTCCCTTAGCACCGTACGTACATACTGTACATGAATGAGCACACAGTCTTGAGCACACTCACAGAGTATAAGAAACAGGTTTGGTTGACATCTGGTCTGTGACAGACTCGCTGATGTCATCACTACTATCATCAGTGTTGTTATCTACCTTGGTTTACCACAGCTAGCAAAGATCTCTTCAACTGACTGCATTTCCATTTCTAGCAAACCATCATCAACTGAAACAAATGATCAAACTTCCATCATAAATTTCTGCCCACTCTTTTTTTTTTTTAACAAGTTTCAGTACAGTTGAAATGTCAATTCCAAATTATCCACAGTGTTCTGTCTCATAACTTTTTCATCAACTTGCTTCAAAATGTCTGCTTCAGCACTTAATCCAGATCGACACGTTTGCATTTAGTAGCCATTACTTGTCACAACAATAACCAAGCTATACAATTCACAGTACACTACTCGAGAATGACCATGTGTCAGCTCACATTGCCAATTGGACAACACCACCCATGTTTTAATAAAGAAGACAAACAATAAACAAAAGAAGACAGTTTTTAATCACAATCTTTTGAAAGAGCAGCCATGGTAAGCCTTTCACTCACCCCACCTGAATTATGATGCCCACATGTAAAAGGTTGATGCAGCCCATACTCAGTGATAAAAGGGCTGGTCCCTTCTTTGATGGGCTGCAAAGCTGATAAGTGTTGATAGCTTGGGCTTGCCTAGTTTGTGATACAAAGTGGAATCTTCAACTCCTCTAGGTGCAAAAATACATTGACCAGTCTGTTCCAATAAGTGGGATGATATTAACCAGAGTGATATTAACCAGAGTAGACCACATTAATTACTTATGGTAATTGGCTGAGGTACACATTTCTGTGACAGTATCCTGGTTGTGACATAAAGCAATGTGATATTAAGTGGGTTCAACTGTATCGATAGATAAGAAGTAATTGAGCTCTATTTGCTGGAGTTCATTGCAGTGCAAATGGAAAGATGTGTGGCTTACATTGTTATAAGAAATCAAAAATTTTTACAAGTTACAGGATCTGTGATTGTAATATAGAAAAAGTTACAGGATCTGTGACTGTAATATAGAAAAAGTTACAGGATCTGTGATTGTAATATAGAAAAAGTTACAGGATCTGTGACTGTAATATAGAAAAAGTTACAAGATCTGTGACTGTAATATAGAAAAAGTTACAGGATCTGTGACTGTAATATAGAAAAAGTTACAGGATCTGTGATTGTAATATAAGAAACTCTGAAAATTGAAAATATCTACCAGATGGTTCATATGGATGTGCTCTGCACACACAACTGAGATTGTTACATTAATCTTTTTTAGGTCATCTTCAACATAATCATAATGATCTATTTGCCTTTTCAATCATATCCCTGAAAAATAGGAAATTTATACATCATTTTTTACTATTTAATTTAGATACAGGCCAATTTTTGCTGCATTTTAAATTGACCAATGAATAAAGCTTGATCTTGTAATTTAATATTTTCACTGTATTCCATGCTTGCACTGATAATAAGCTGACATTAAGAAAAAGGTTTTGTTTAAAAATTATCATTTATAATCTACCATACTACAATATATTTATAATATATACATACTTATATATCTTATATCTTATATACTTCCCGTGCCGTTAAATGTCACATAGGGCTCGCAAAGTAGTTTGCCACTTTTTCCTGTCTTCGGCGAGTCTTTCAACCTCATCAAAGGATTTTATGCCTGTTAATTTGGCCTCTCTTAATAATGTCCTCTTCAGAGTTTCACGCACCTGCCTCTTTTTCTTCGGCTTGTTGTGTTCCACTTGATAGCTTGTTTTGGGATTCTCTGATCATTTCTTCTCATCAAGTGACCAACATATGTCCATCTCCTTTTCCTGATCAACCATGAGACTGGTTGTTGTTCAGTCATCTGTCTTATCTCTGCATTGTTCTTGAATTCATTCCACTTGATGCAGAGTATTTTCCTTAGGCATTTGTTTTCAAAAGAGTAATTTCTTTTCTATTTCTTTAGTTGTTTTCCAGCTTTCACATGCATAAATGAGGGTGGATATTACATTTGAATTGAATAGTCTTAACCTGGTTTTTGTGCTTATAACTTTTGAATTCCATATGTTCTCAAGATTCTTGAAGATTGATGCTGCTTTTGCAATTCTGATTCTAATTTCCTTTCTAGTGTCACCATCCTGGTCTATGTAGCTGCCAAGGTATGCAAATTGATTGACTTCTTCAATATCTGTCCCTTCTATGTGTATTTTTCCATTTTGATTGAGAGGAATTTTCATTATTTTTGTTTTGTCCTTGTTAATTTCAAGTCCTATTTTGCTATCCAGTGAAGACAGGCTATCTGTTTTTTTCTTGCATGGAATTCACATTATTACTGATAAGAGTTATGTCATCAGCAAAATCAAGATCTTCTAGTTGGGTCCCATGTACCCAGTCAATACCTGTGTTACCTGTGCAGCATTTTTTCATTATGAAGTCTATTGTAATCCCAAAAAGTAAAGGAGACAGTATACATCCTTGTTTCACACCTGTTTCAATCTGGAACCATTCACTCATCCCTTCTTCTGCCTTGACTGTACAAACATATCCATTGTAGAAGTCCTTAATGATGTTGACAATTTTAGATGGTATTCCATATAGACATAAAATTCTCCATAATGAATCTCTGTGTATGCTATCAAAGATGCAGTAAAAGTAATGTTTAGTAAGTGATACTCATCAGCAGGAAATTAATACTGTACCTCACTCACTATAACTTTGCATCATCTCATTGTTGTCATCATCTCATTGTTGTGCTGTGTATAGATAAATGAGATTGTAAACAATCAAAACAGCAGAGTGTGAGATATCCACTGAGTACACAAGAAAGCACAAGAATGTGACATAATAAAACATGAATCCCTTAAGTTTTGAGAATAAATGTAGTTTGATTATCACATCTTATCTCACATGAGCATCATGTAGTTTGTAATATGAGGCCTTTGTGTTTTCTGTATTACTTTCTTTTCTTTCCAACAGAAAGTCTATTTGGACAAAATTGCAGTAATTCCATGCCCTGTATGAAAACTCTGACATGTAACAATAATATCTGTGAATGTAAGAATAGTGAATTCTTGAATTCCAGCAGTCAGCAGTGTCAAAATAGTAAGTGCAAAATGTACATGTATGAATGAGGTTAATGCAGACAACTAACAGTGCACATCATGCATATATCCTGATTAGAAGAAAAAATACAATTTGTTAAAATGTTATTTATTTAGAAGATGAAACATTTCTCTGAGTGGTATTGTATTTATTTAGAAGATAAAACATTTCTCTGACTGGTATTTTATTTATTTAGAAGATAAAACATTTCTCTGACTGGTATTATATTTATTTAGAAGATAAAACATTTCTCTGACTAGTAGTTTTAAAATGAAAACATTACTTGCTAGTGTAAATTACAAAATTTATTTCTACTATCATCAGCAGATGAACTATATATAAATTGTTGAATTCAGAAGCAGTAATAACAAGAATAAGGCAGAGTGTAACAAGAGTAAGGCAGAATGTAACAAGAGTAAGGCAGAGTGTAACAAGAGTATGCTAGATGAGTTATGTATAATGTGTAACAGCACAATTTGTTTCACAACAGAATGCCATTTCAGAGATCAGATAATTCCAGTTTGACAACATTTTGTGCAACTGCCACTGGATTTAGTTTCAGCTGACTACTGCTTGATATTTTTGCATCATGATCAGTGTATTGACAGTAATCTTTTGATGTTCTGTATTAAGGGATATTGTTTTATCTTAGCTGACAGGAATAGAATATAAACCGGGAACAAATACTATCAGCTTTCTTCTTAATGTTCTGTCTGAGTGAAGGCCAAGTTCAAAGGGTCTTATCTTCAGCTTTCAAAGGGTCTTTTATTATTTTCAGCTTTCAAAGGATCTTTTATTATCTTCAGCATTCAAAGGATCTTTTATTGTCTTCAGCATTCAGAGGATCTTTTATTATCTTCTCATGGAGCATAATGTAAAGTTTTTAGCTGAAGTGAGAAGTTTCATTTATTTCCAGCTCCTGCAGTATTAAAATCACTTGAAGGACATTTAGATGCCATAACAACTAATATAACAATTCAGGACAAGATGCAGTAAAAGTAATGTTTAGTAAGTGATACTCATCAGCAGGAAATTAATACTGTTCCTCACTGACTATCTCTTTGCATCATCTCATTGTTGTGCTATGTGTAGATAAATGAGAATGTAAACAATCAAAACAGCAGAGTGTGAGATATCCACTGAGTACACAAGAAAGCACAAGAATGTGACATAATAAAACATGAATCCCTTAAGTTTTGAGAATAAGTGTAGTTTGATTATCACATCTCATCTCACATGAGGATCATGTAGTTTGTAATATGAGGCTGTTGTTTTTTCTGTATTTTCTTTTCAGTAGAAAGTGGATTTGGAAGACCTTGCAATTCTTCCATACAGTGTATGAAAACTCTGACATGTAACAGAAGTAGTATCTGTGGATGTGAGGATAATGAATTCTTGAATTCCAGCATTCAAGAGTGTCAAAATAGTAAGTGCAAAATGTACATGTATGAATGAGGATAATGCAGACAACTAACAGTGCACATCATGCATATATCCTGATTAGAAGAAAAAATAAAATTTTTAAAAATGTTATTTATTTAGAAGATGAAACATTTCTCTGACTGGTATTATATTTGTTTAGAAGATAAAACATTTCACTGACTGGTATTTTATTTATTTAGAAGATAAAACATTTCTCTGACTGGTATTGTATTTATTTAGAAGATAAACATGTCTCTGACTGGTATTGTATTTATTTAGAAGATGAAATATTTCTCTGACTGGTATTGTAGTTATTTAGAAGATTAAACATTTCTCTGACTGGTATTATATTTATTTAGAAGATAAAACATTTCTCTGACTGGTATTGTATTTATTTAGAAGATAAAACATTTCACTGACTGGTATTATATTTATTTAGAAGATAAAACATTTCTCTGACTGGTATTGTATTTATTTAGAAGATAAAACATTTCTCTGACTGGTATTGTATTTATTTAGAAGATAAAACATTTCACTGACTGGTATTTTATTTATTTAGAAGATGAAACATTTCACTGACTGGTATTGTATTTATTTAGAAGATAAAACACTTCTCTGACTGCTATTGTTAAAATAAAAAGATTACTTGATAGTGTAAATTACAGGATTTATTTCTTCCATCATCAGCAGATGTATGCATTCTTACTATATATAAATTGTTGAGTTCAGAAGATGTATTAACAAGAGCAAGGCAGAGTGTAACAAGAGCAGAATACCTACAAGAGTATGCTAGATGAGTTATGTAAATTGTTTAACAGTACACTTTGTTGCACAACAGAATGCCTTTTCATAGATCAGATAATTCCAGTTTGACAACATTTTATGTAAGTGGCCTTACCTTAACAGCCTTGTAATCCAGGTTCATGTTTTTTTTTTCTTATTTAAAGCATAAGTGCTAATGTGGAGTTGTTTTCTGATGTGAACTGCAGATGATGAGAAAGAAACTCTAGGAGTAGGCTTATAATGATATAATCTGCTATAAAACCTGTACAACACTACACTAAAATTGTGTGACCAGATAGTTATTGTGTCCTCCATACAAACTTGTAAGATTCTTGCAGAATCTGATATCTAGTAATGGAAAAAGTGAACATACAAAAACTTGATAATGAACACATATATATAGTCTGTGATCTGATCTTCTTTTCCTTGCAGTTTAGCTCACTGGAAATTAATCATTGACAGTGCTGTTATGTTTAATGATACAAATAATACTTGAAGAACATATTGAAAAGCAAAAAACCAATAATCCTGAACTTCTTTGACTTTAAAAGGTCAGCTGGTAGCATACATTGAGATTAACTGTGGAAAATTTTAAGACTTTATGGAATATCATCTAAAATTATCAACAATATTAAGGATCTTTACAACAGATATGTTTGTGCAGTCAACACAGAAGAAAATGAGTGAATAGTTCCAGTCTGAAACATCGTGAAACAAGGATGTATATTATCTACCTTGCTTTTTGGAATTGCCATAAATGTCATAATGAAAAATGCTGCGCAGGTAAAACTGGCATTGATTGGGTACATGGGACCCAACTAGAAGATCTTGATTTTGCAGATGATATAACTTTTATCAGTGACAATGTGAAATTGATGCAAGAAAAAACAGATACCCTGTCTTCACTGGCTAGAAAAATAAGACTTGAAATTAACAAGGAAAAAAACAAAACATAATGAAATTTCCCATTAATCAAGAGGGAAATATATGTAGAAGGAACAGCCGTTGAAGAAATATGCCAACCAGTTTGCTACCTCAGCAGCTACATGGACCAGGATAGTGACACCTGAAGGGAAGTTAGAATTGCAAAAGCAGCATTCACTTTCAAGAATCTTGAGAACATATGTCACTCAAAAGTTATAAACACAAAAACCAAACTAAGATTATTCAGTTCAAATGTAATATCCACCCTCATTTATGCATGTGAAAGCTGGAAAACAACTAAAGAAACAGACAAGAAATTAGACTCTTTTGAAAACAAATGTCTAAAGAAAAACTTGGTATAAAGTGGAACGAATTCAAGATCAGTGTGGACATAGGCAGATGAGCAAACAACAACCTGTCTCATGGGTGATCAGGAAAAGGATATAGACACATGTTGGTCATGTGATGAGAAGAAACAGTTAGAGAATCTCAAAACAAGCTGTCAAGTTAAACACAACAGGCAGAAGAAAAATAGGTCAACTGCATGAAACTCTAAAGAGGACATTGTTAAGAGCGGCTAATTTTTAGTAGGCATAAAATCCCATGATGAGGTTGAAAAGCTTGTCGAAAATAGGAGAACTTGGCGAACTACCCTATGTGATGTTTAACAGTGCTGGAAGGTTGTAAGAAAACAGATAAATGTTAATGTTGGCCAGTATTAGATGGCAGGTATTAGGCATAAACAGATAATGTTTGTCTGTATATAAGGGTACCATAAGAAACATGCAGAAAGTGTTGAATTGCTAGAGGTAGGCTACTCACTTTTTCCAGATCCGTTATTTCCAAATTGACAGTTCCTTTCCAACACTGCCACTGGATTTAGTTTCAGCTGACTGCTACTTGATGTTTTTGCATCATGATCAGTGCATGGACAGTATTCTTTTCACATTCTGTATTAAGGGATATTGTTTTATCTTAGGTGACAGGAACAGAATATAAAACAGCAACAAATATTGTCAATTTTCTTATTATTGTCTATCATTTCACAATCAAATAACATTTAAATGTCTTACATTTATCAGTTTTTAGTTTCTAATTTTTCTCACTGCTTCCTGTTTATTGCTTATCAGAATATCATACATATTTTTATTGTCTGGTTTTCTTGTTCAACACATTAATATTTCAAAATGGATATTTTGTATCAAGTTTTGATATTAGATTTGCTTACAATTTGCTGATTTTGTTAAATGCATGATTATGTGCACTTGATATTACTATTAAGCTGTACTGTATGATGATATTGATTTATTTTCACTGCAACACTGACAGAATATCTCATTGGACAACCATGTACTGATAACACACAGTGTGTAAATGCAGGTGTATGTTGGAATAATGCAGCAGGCAGCAGTGCAGCAACTTGTCAGTGTAAAGATGATAGTTAATGCACAAGATAACACAATCTGTGCCCTAAGTATGATTTTGAATATCTTTTTGTTCATCTTTTCTCCATTTCCATCAGCAGTTGGCACTGAAATCCTTCATTAGCATATCTAATGTCGCTAGCTACTCAGACTTTCCTGTTTTTTTTTTTCCACAATTAGTATTTTAAAACAAAAAATTTCTGGCACTCATATCTCATGCTGCTTTATAGTCATCCTCACTGCAGTAAATTATAGTTCAAAATTTTGTTCAACATTTTTGTAGTTCACATCACAGGGTAAGAATTCTTATATCTTATATCCTTCCCGTGCTATTAAACGTCACATAGAGCTCGCAAGGTAGTTCGCCAGGCTAAAAATGCAGAGTAACTAATGAGTGTAATTTACTTCTGAAGTGTTGTGTTATAGCAAGCCTGTTTGACTGTGGGTCATATTAGTTCTGTAACTCTGTTGTGAAAAGTGAAGACAGTAGTTTTTTTAAAAGGTGAACAACAGTACGTTTTGTAGTAGGAATCAGTAGTTTATTACACTAGTAACTTGATCAAGGATTCTGTGGTGTGAACATGTATATTTGAAAATAAAAATGTGATAGCTCAAGATAAACACGATATCACAGTTCAAGATGAAATGTCACTTCTGCAGATTACATATGCTACAGAAAACTGTTGTAATGTCTAAAGACTTTCTTATTTAAATTATCATTACTGTATAAAAATGTTGAAAAACATGTTTCTTTCAGTTGATCTTAGATATAGGTCATATAAAACACTATAAATAATTCATAAACTGGCTTTTATTCCTAAAACTTAGGCAGCAGCAGTGAAGTGTTATTAAGATAAAACTTTGGTATTAATAAAAATTCTGTGAGTATGAAAGGAGCTTACTTGGAGAATCATGCTACAAAGTAATTATAAGTGAATGATTTGTTGGTCTAGCTTAGCAAATGTTTGTTTGCTAGTTCATGATCTCATGGTCATTCATTCATTCATTCATTCATTTGCTTGTCTCTTGTGGAACTTAGCCTCCCTAACAGCACTGCTGTAGGCCTCTCGGTTGTGAGCTGATATCTTTGCCTTGGTCTTCCTCTCTTTCTTTTTCCCATCATGTACCCTTCCAAGATGGTTTTCTCTAGATTAACATGATGTTTAATGTGTCCAAAATATTTAAGTTTTCTCTGCTTAATTCTCATTACTAGCCAGCCTTCTTCAATATTAAGTTCTTGTAGTATGGATATATTTGTTCTTTTTTTGTGTCCATGATATTTGAAGAACTCTTCTGTAGCATTTACATTCAAAGGCATTGATGTGTTTCTCAGCTGTTTTGTTAAATGTCCAGGTCTCACAGGCATATGTTGCGATTGGAAAGTTGTATGGTCAGTCACAAATTTAAAATATATGTTCTCTCTTTTCATAAATAAAAATAGTAGTAATGTTCATCATCGAGCAGTATAACATTTTCAAGATGCATTTTAAATGAGTACACAACCAGTTCTTTAACATTTGTGAACCGTATAAGTTGTTAATAGAGAAGCTAACTTTGTGTAAAACTTGAAAATCTGCAAACTAACATTCAAAGATTAACACATATCTATTTGTTGGGGAATCTCAGATGGCATATATTGTTTATTATACTTAGGCACTTACTGTTTGTTATGAAGTCTTGCATTTACTGGACACCCATTTACTTTTTTGTTACAAAGCCTTACATTGTGCTGGATACACCAGCATTTTGATATGAAGAAAGATAGAAATTTTATAAACTGACGTTCAATACAAATTCATGGAAAGTGATAATGTGAATGTGCTGTTGGTGCTGTATGATCTTACCTTTAAGTAAGCATTGTTTTAGTTATTTTAAGCTTTGTGATTTAGTCTGTTAACTTCTTTGCCTCTGAATGCTGGTCTACAGTTGGTCATCATGTATTTGTTAGCCTGATTTAATTTATCTGTCTAGTTTATCATGTTTAACTCTTAGATTACCAAACATCACACATAACTCACAGACATTTTTCTTATAAAAATCATGACTAGTATGTTTTAGCAAGAAATGCCTATTTTTAACACTTACAGTAATTTCACTTATGAACTCCCAGATACAGAACACAACCTTGTGAATGTAGTTATTTTATTTAAAAAAAAATTTTTTTTAAACTATTTAATTAGATCGTGTTATGGTAAGAATTAAGTTCAAGGTCCAGTTTCAAAAGTTTTTCTGATCTATTTTGGCATTTTTAAGACTATTTCTCTTCTGATAGCAGAATTTACTTTTATCTTTATTCAAATGTCTGTCGGTATTTTGATATTCACTTTAACTATCCCTAAAATTTATTACATATTTTTAAAGAAATTTTGACATGTTGTTATTCCATAACTTTGTCTTTTGTGATACAAAACATTTGTGCTGGCATCTTTAATCCCTCAATACCTGCTTTGATTTCTGCACCTGTACTAGCAAGCTGTATGATATTTACTATATGTTATATAATCTGCTTTCATTCATTTATCAAGAATATAAATTGGATATACATATCTCAACCCTTTCAGTGGTGGGGGTTTATTTTGGATTATCAGGATTTGCAAATTATTTAACAAGAACAAGAATAACAACATAATAATAATAATAATACAAAAACTGAGGAAATATTTATTTCTTATTTCCTGGAGAATAATTATGTTTTTATTACTTTTTAAAGCAGAATATCACACACATGCACACTCACACACACATGCATGCACACACACCCCACCCCAAAATCTGTTCTTCCAACATTTGTAAACCATACAATACTTTTTTTTAAACTGACCTTAATTTCCTTCTGCCATGTTTACTGCAGTCATCATTTCACACATTTATCAGTTTTTGGAATTTTTTTCTTCTAATTTTTCTCACTATAACTTTTTTCTTATTTATCAGAATATCCTATATATTTTGTTATTTCATATTGTCTCATTCTGTTAGCATGCCTACCACTATAGTAATGTTATCAGAGTAGAAAGTAGACTCGGCAGTTGTGGAGGCTGGTATGATAGAAGATTTTAACATACTCTGTGACTTCATACTACCGGCTGGATGTTAAGTGCAGTGATGTCACATGCAAATATACTGATGATAATACAAAAAAAAAAGAATTATGAGACCATGAAAAAGATGTCATCAGCTGACATACAGTGAGAGTAGACAAAGGAGGAGTTGGAACATCTATGCACTTGTCTGAAGTGCGGCGATGATATCTTTAATTCTTTGTTCTCTTTTTTTTCCATTTCTTCTAGGATTTCGTCAATGTCAGAATCTATGCACTGCATTTATCTTTCAAGGAAATTTCTATGATCACTTTTGATTCATTTAAGTTTAAACAATCCAGTTTGTATTTTTCCACCTGTAACTGCTGATATCGTGGACACAAAAAAGAACAAATATATCTATACTACAAGAGCTTAATATTGAAGAAGGCTGGCTAGTGAAGAGGATTAAAGAGAGAAAACTGAAATATTTTGGACACATTAAACGTCATGATAATTTAGAGAAGACCGTATTGGAAGGATACATAATGGGAAAAAGAAAAAGAGGAAGACCAAGACGAAGATAGCTGCAAGACATCGTTGACAATCTGGAAATGGATGCAACAGCAGCAGGCCATCTTGCTCACAACCGAGAGGCCTACAGGAGTGCTGTTTGGGAGGCAAAGTTCCGCAAGGGACATGCAAATGAATGAATGAATGAATGAATGAACTGCTGATTTCTATACATAAGTTTAAATTATCTAGTTTTTCATTCTCCTGTAATTGCTGATTTGTATCTCTCTCTCTCTGAACCTTAAGTGCCCAGGGCACATGGGGCTTCCACAAGGGTTTTCCACAAATGCCTGTCCTTCGCCTTTTTTTTTCTGCTCTTGCCCAGGTGAGCCCTCTATTGCTCAACATCCTTTCTGTTGTTCTTCTCCATGTCTCTTTTGGTCTACCCTTACTTCTGTCCCCTATGGTGTCCATCTTAGTGCTATTTTTGGTAGTGAGTTGTCAGTCATTTGGAGCACATGTCCCAACCATCGCCAGCGTCTTTCCTCAATAATTCTTGTCAGTGGTTTCATCTGCATTTCTGCTAATAAGATGTTATTTCTTATGGTGTTTGGCCAAAATATTTTTCTAATTCTTCATAAACATTTAGTCTGGAAAGAATTCAACTTGTTTTCTATGGTTTTGGTGATTTTCCAGCATTCACTTCCATAGAGTATTACACTTAGAACATTACTCTTAAATATCCTGATTTTCATATTTACGGTTAGTTTTTTTGATTTCCATATATTCTGCAGCATTGCAAAAGCCTGGTTTGCTCTAGTAAGTCTGCTGTTGATGTCCTCTGTGCTGTCTCCATTTTCTACTACTCTGCTGCCAAGGTATACAAATTCGTTGACCTCCTCCACTAACTTGTTATCTACTCTGAGTACATTTCTGTTGTTCACATTTTGCTTCATTAACTTTGTCTTTCCTACGTTGATCTTTAGTCCTATGTTGTTTGCATTCCGAGTTAGCTTGTTTATTTTATCTTGCATATCTTTGTGACTGCTTGATAATAGACAAACGTCGTCCGCAAAGTCAAGGTCCTCCAGCACTGTGTCAAGGGTCCATTGTAATCCTCTGCGTTTGTCTGATGTTGCCTCCTTCATTAACCAGTCTACTGCCAAGATAAATAATGTTGGTGATAGTACACATCCCTGTTTCACTCCTGTTTGTACCCTAAAGCTGCTGGAGGTATGTTCTCCACAGATAACTTTGCACTGTAAACCCTCGTATAGGGCTTTGATTACATTAACTATTTTATGGGGGAGGCCATGCCATCTTAGGATTTTCCACAGTGCATCTCTGTTGACACTGTCAAAGGCTTTCTCAAAATCTATGAATAATGCATATGTTGTGCTATGCCACTCATTTGCCTGTTCTAATATTTGTCTAAGTACAAATATGTGGTCTATGCATGATCTTCCTTTCCTAAATCCTGCCTGCTCTTTCCGAAGTTTTTCCTCAAGTGTTGGTACAATTCTGTTGATGATTATTCTGCAAAATACTTTACTAGTGAGTGGCAGTAGGGTAATGCCTCTCCAGTTCCCGCAATCTCTGAGGTCACCCTTCTTTGGTAGTTTTACTATAAGACCAGTTTTCCACTCCTCTGGTGCTTTTTCTAAATCCCAAATTTGTTGTAATATCCGGCAAAGTTGTTTTGGTGTTTCTGTTTCTTCTGCTTTCAACATCTCAGCAGTCACTTCATCTTCACCTGGTGCCCTGTCTGATTTTAGCTTCTTTATTGCCTCCTTTACTTCATTTATTGTTATTGGTCCTGTATTGATATTTAGTTCCGTTTTTGCTTCAGGTATGTCTATTGTTTGTGCTGCTTGTGTTCTGTTTAGTAGGGTGTTAAAGTGTTCCCTCCATCTTTCAATTTTTTCTCTTTCTCCACTGACCAGTTGTCCATTTTGTGTTCTTACTGCACTTTCACATCTTGTGTTGAAGTTACCTGTCACCTGGTTTGTGATTTTATATATGGTTTTCATGTCATTTGTATATGCTGCTTTCTCTGCTGTTTCTGCTAAGTTGTCATAATATTGACGTTTATCTTGACAACATGATTCCTTCACTTCTTTGTCTTTTTGTGCATAATTACTTAAAACTCGTTCTTTAAGCCGTTGTGATTTGGTGTTCAGTAATTTTCCCTTGATTTCTTTTCTTTGCTCTGTCTTTTCCCATGTGGTCTCGCTTATCCATTCCTCTTTTCTCCTTTTCCGATATCCCAGCACCTCTTTTGCTGTTTCCTGTAGTGTTTTATTGAACTCTAATATGGACATTTCTGCTTCGTCTTGTAGGACACTGAAGCGGTTCTTAAGTACTATTGAGAATTCATTTCTTGTTTGCTGGTCTATCAGTTTTCTTGTATCAAAATGTATCTTTCTGTATTCTCCGATTTTGGCTTTCCTTAATTTTAGTTTTATATTTGCTACCAGAAGGTTGTGATCACTTCCTACATCTGCTCCTTTCCTTGCTCGCACATCTTGTAGTGACCATTTCCACTTGTTGTTTATTAGTATGTGATCAATTTGGTTTTCTGTGGTTTTATCTGGTGACCTCCAAGTCACCTTATGAATGTTTTTGTGTTGGAAAATTGTCCCTCCGATGGTCATCATGTTTTCTTCACAGAAACTGCAGTCTTTCTCCATTTTCATTTATTTCTCCGATTCCTTCTCTTCCCATTCTTCAACATAATCATAATTATTTATTTGCCTTTTACATCAAATCCCTGAAAAATAGGAAATTTATACATCATTTTTTACTATTTAATTTAGTTACAGGCCAATTTTTGCTGCATTTTAAATTGACCAATGAATAAGCTTGATCTTGTAATTTAATATTTTCACTGTTTTCCGTGCTTTCACTGATAATAGGCTGACATTAAGAAAAAAATTTTGTTTAAAAATTATCATTTATAATCTACCAAACTACAATATATTTATAATATATACATACTACAAGAACTTAATATTGAAGAAGACTGGCTAGTAAAGAGGATTAAACAAAGAAAACTTAAATATTTTGGACACATTAAACATCATGATAATCAAGAGAAGACCATATTGGAACAGTACATAATGGGAAAAAAGAAAGAGAGGAAGACCAAGGCGAAGATGGCTGCAAGACATCATTGATGATCTTCACATGGATGCATCAGCAGCAGGCCATCTTTCTTACAACAGAGAGGCCTACAGGAGTGCTGTTAGGGAGGCAAAGTTCTGCAAGGGACATGCAAGTCCACCTACCTTCTATTCAGCATCTAGAATGTTACTCATGATTGATGATGATCTCAGAAAATGTTCAGCCATGTTTTTTCATTACTCATTCGGTTAGATTGGTGCCTTTACTTCCTCCTGTTTACATTGCCAGGCTATAGTTTTTTTTTAAGAACAAGAATAACAAGTATATAATGTGACAAGAAGAATTATTTGCTGATCAGTAATAACCAGTGTATAATGTGACAAGAAGAATTATTTGCTGATCAGTAATAACCAGTGTATAATGTGACAAGAAGAATTATTTGCTGATCAGTAATAACCAGTGTATAATGTGACAAGAAGAATTATTTGCTGATCAGTAATAACCAGTGTATAATGTGACAAGAAGAATTATTTGCTGATCAGTAATAACCAGTGTATAATGTGACAAGAAGAATTATTTGCTGATCAGTAATAACCAGTGTATAATGTGACAAGAAGAATTATTTGTTGTTCAGTAATAACCACTATATAATATGACCAGAAGAATTATTTGCTGATCAGTAATACTTTAATTATATTCTCCTTGCCAGTTTACAGCATAGATTGATTGATTGATCTTTATTTCAAAAGAGTTAAGAATTGGGCACACAGGCCCGTCTGATATTCTGCCCTTTATCATACAACTTTCACTCTGTTCCAGACATTCTACAAATATGCTGCTCATATAACAAACATAATTAACAATAAAGTAACTACATACACATAAAATGACTAACTACATACACATATAAATGACTGAATGCATACACATATAAATGACTATCTACATATACATATAAATGACTATCTACCAAACAAAAATGTCATTACTATTCAGAATAATGAATTCGGTGTCTGTAAGAGCAGTCTGAAATAACTTTTTAGAATGTTCCTTGATTTAGCAAACCTTTTTGTGTGATCTTCAGCACAAAGGGGTACACTTGTAGTACTTTTATTTTAGTCATCTGTTTCATTGATTTAAATCCAGGACTGACATTGTTGGTATAAGTTCTGAATACTTTATGCCCTAAATTAAGTCAGTATCTTCCATATTGATTACTTGTTTGTGATGATAACTGTTTCTTCAGTGACTGTATTTAATATCTGGAAAACCTGCTAACAGCTTACTGACCTGCATTTGAAATTTCTATTGAAATGATCAGTTTGTGTACATTTTGTTGTGAAATAACAATCCTTTACTTGCCAGAATGGTTCATGATCTGTCAAATTTTCCTCTTGAGGAAGATAGTCATAAGTCTTGTGAGTACTAAATCTAGCACCAAGTGACTATGGTATAACTTCTTCATATCATGCTCAGTGTACAATATTTCTTCCTTATTCTTCATTATTACATTTCATAGAAATGAGCTAACTTTGTAGTTATCCTAGAAGATAAGAGTGGAATATATGACAGAGACATATGATATAAGATTTTTCTTAATGTTTTAACTGAGTGCATGCTTTTACCATTTATTTCTTGTAATAAAACCATAACAACTAATATAACAAATCAGGATGAAGTAAAAGTAATGTATAGTAAGCGATACTCGTCAGCACTAAATTAATACTGTTCTTTATTATCTATCGCTTTGCATCATCCCATTGTTCTGTTGTGTGAAGATAAATGAAACTGTAAACAATCAAAACATCCAGGTGTGGAGATATTCACAAATGAAACAGGATTACATTAAGTTTTGAAAATAAATGTAGTTTGATTATCACATCTTGTCTCACATGAGGATCATGTAGTTTGTAATATGAGGTTGTTGTTTTTTCTGTATTTTCTTTTCAGTAGAAAGTGGATTTGGAAGACCTTGCAATTCTTCCATACAGTGTATGAAAACTCTGACATGTAACAGAAGTAGTATCTGTGGATGTGAGGATAATGAATTCTTGAATTCCAGCATTCAAGAGTGTCAAAATAGTAAGTGCAAAATTTACATGTATGAATGAGGTTAATGCAGACAACTAACAGTGCACAATGTGCACAAATCTTGATTTAGATGAAAAGATAATTTTTAAAAAAATGTTATTTATATAGAAGATAAAACATTTCTCTGACTGGTATTGTTAAAATAAAAAGATTACTTGCTAGTGTAAATTGCAGGATTTATTTATTCCATCATCAGCAGATGTATGTATTCTTCTTATCTTATATCTTATATCCTTCCCGTGCCGTTAGACGTCACATAGGGCTCGCAAAGTAGTTCGCCAATTTTTCCTGTCTTCGGCGAGTCTTTCAACCTCATCAAAGGATTTTATGCCTGTTAACTTGGCCTCTCTTAATAATGTTCTCTTCAGAGTTTCACGCGGTCTGCCCCTTTTTCTTCGGCCTGTTGTGTTCCACTTGATAGCTTGTTTTGGGATTCTCTGCTCATTTCTTCTCATCAAGTGGCCAACATATGTCCATCTACTTTTCCTGATCACCCGTGAGACTGGTTGTTGTTCAGTCATCTGTCTTATCTCTGCATTGTTCTTGAATTCATTCCACTTGATGCCGAGTATTTTCCTTAGGCATTTGTTTTCAAAAGAGTCTAATTTCTTTTCTATTTCTTTAGTTGTTTTCCAGCTTTCGCATGCATAAATGAGGGTGGATATTACATTTGAATTGAATAGTCTTAACTTGGTTTTTGTGCTTATAGCTTTTGAATTCCATATGTTCTCAAGATTCTTGAAGATTGATGCTGCTTTTGCAATTCTGATCCTAACTTCCTTTCTAGTGTCACCATCCTGGTCTATGTAGCTGCCAAGGTATGCAAATTGATTGACTTCTTCAATATCTGTCCCTTCTATGTGTATTTTTCCATTTTGATTGATGGGAATTTTCATTATTTTTGTTTTGTCCTTGTTAATTTCAAGTCCTATTTTGCTAGCCAGTGAAGATAGGCTATCTGTTTTTTCTTGCATGGAATTCACATTATTACTGATAAGAGTTATGTCATCAGCAAAATCAAGATCTTCTAGTTGGGTCCCATGTACCCAGTCAATACCTGTGTTACCTGTGCAGCATTTTTTCATTATGAAGTCTATTGTAATCCCAAAAAGTAAAGGAGACAGTATACATCCTTGTTTCACACCTGTTTCAATCTGGAACCATTCACTCATCCCTTCTTCTGTCTTGACTGCACAACCATATCCATTGTATAAGTCCTTAATTTAGTTGACAATTTTAGATGGTATTCCATATAGACATAAAATTCTCCATAATGAATCTCTGTGTATGCTATCAAATGCCTTCTTAAAATCTATGAAATTCAGTATTAATGGTTTCTGCTTTTCAATATCTCTCTCTCTCTCTCTGGACCTTAAGTGCCCAGGGCACATGGGGCTTCCGCAAGGGTTTTCCACAAATGCCTGTCTTTCGCCTTTTTTTCTGCTCTTGCCCAGGTGAGCCCTCTATTGCTCAACATCCTTTCTGTTGTTCTTCTCCATGTCTCTTTTGGTCTACCCTTACTTCTGCTCCCCTGTGGTGTCCATCTTAGTGCTATTTTTGGTAGTGAGTTGTCAGTCATTCGGAGCACATGTCCCAACCATCGCCAGCGTCTTTCCTCAATAATTGTTGTCAGTGGTTTCATCTGCATTTCTGCCAATAAGATGTTATTTCTTATGGTGTTTGGCCAAAATATTTTTTTAATTCTACGTAAACATTTAGTCTGGAAAGAATTCAACTTGTTTTCTATGGTTTTGGTGATTTTCCAGCATTCACTTCCACAGAGTAGTACACTTAAAACATTACTCTTAAATATCCTGATTTTCATATTTATGCTTAGTTTATTTGATTTCCATATATTCTGTAGCATTGCAAAAGCCTGTTTTGCTCTAGTAAGTCTGCTGTTGATGTCCTCTGTGCTGTCTCCATTTTCTACTACTCTGCTGCCAAGGTATACAAATTCGTTGACCTCCTCCACTAACTTGTTATCTACTCTGAGTACATTTCTGTTGTTCACATTTTGCTTCATTAACTTTGTCTTTCCTACGTTGATCTTTAGTCCTATGTTGTTTGCATTCTGGGTTAACTTGTTTATTTTATCTTGCATATCTTTGTGAGCTTTTCAATATGTTCTTCAAGTATTATTCTGAGAGTAAAGATCTGGTCGAGACAGCTTCTCCCTTTTCGAAATCCTGCTTGTTCTTCTCTCATTGCAGTATCCACTATATCTTTGAGTCTATTCAAAATGACCTTGCAAAATACTTTTGACACAACTGATATTAAGGTTACTCCTCTCCAGTTGTTACAGTCACTAAGGTTGCCCTTTTTTGGTATTTTCACAATGATTCCCTTCTTCCAATTAGAAGGGACCTTTTCTTCTTTCCAAATCTTGTTAAACATTCTCTGTAGTTGTCTCATGTTGTCACTAGTAATAGCTTTTAGCATCTCGGCTGTTATTTCATCTTCACCTGCAGCTTTGTTGTTAGCCATTAAATTCACTGCTGTTTCAATTTCATGCAATTCAATTTCATCTAGATTGACAATTAGTTGTGGGGCTGGTAAGTCAGTTTCAAGGTTTAACAATTCTTTTGGGTGTGGTCGATTGAGTATTTCTTGGAAGTGTTCAGCCCATCTTTGCTTTTGGTCTTTATTTGATGTTAATAGTGTTCCAGTTTTGCTAAGGATTGGTCTTTCTTTAGATGTAATAGTACCTGTTAGCCTCTTTTGTATGTTATATAAAGTTTTGCTGTCTCCTGTTTTTGCTGCTTTTTCTGCCTCTTTCGCCATATTGTCTATGTATTCTCTTTTATCCCTTCTAGCTGAACTTTTTACTTTCTTGTCTATGTCTTTGTATTTTGCTTTTGCCGAATCTCTTTCATGATCTGCTTTTGCATTCAGCATGTTTAATTTGACTGCTCGTCTTTCATGTATATACTTCCATGTTTTATCTGATATCCATGCTTTTCTATTTGGTTTTTCCAATCCAGCGCTTACTTTTGCTGCTGTGATTATGGCTGTGCTGTAAGAATTCCATAACTCATCTATACCTATCTCCTCAACTTCACTGGGTGTTTTGGAATGATTGGCAAGTTCCTGATTGAAATTAATGTTAGTATTTTCTTCTTGTAGGCTGTGGATGTTTATCTTTCTGTGTACTGATTTCTTGTGTTGACTTTTCAATTTTAGTTTTATTTTCCCTATGCACAGGTTGTGATCACTGTTGACATCCGCACCCCTATAAGCCCTTACATCTATGAGAGATGTTCTGTATTGCTTTCTAATACAAAAATGGTCTATCTGGTTTCTAGTTCTATCATCTGGAGATATCCATGTTGTTTTATGTATCTCTTTGTGTGGGAATATTGTGCCTCCAATGACCATGCCCTCTGTTAAACATATTTCAATTAATCTTTCTCCATTCTGATTAACCATGTCAATTCCTTCTTTCCCCATCACTTTTTCAACGTCGGTATTATCCTTCCCTACCTTAGCATTGAAGTCCCCCATGTATTCTTACTATATATAAATTGCTGAGTTCAGAAGATGTATTAACAAGAGTAAGGCAGAGTGTAACAAGAGTAAGGCAGAGTGTAACAAGAGTAAGGCATAATACCTACAAGAGTATGCTAGGTGAGTTATGTATAATGTGTAACAGTACGCTTTGTTGCACAACAGAATGCCTTTTCAGAGAATAGATATTTACAGTTTGACAACATTTTATGTAATTGGCCTTACCTTGGGAGCCTTGTAATGCAAATTTATTTGTTTAAATCATGTAAGGCATAAGTACTAATGTGGAGTTGTTGTCTGATGTGAACTGGTGGTAGCAGAAACTGCAAATGATGAAAGAAACTATAGGAGTAGGCTTATAATGATATAATCTGCTGATAAAACCTGTTCAGCACTACACTAACATTTTGTGACCAGATAGATATTGTGTCCTCCATACAAACTCTTAAGATTCTTGGAGAATCTGGTATCTAGTTATGGAAAAAGTGAACATACAAAAACTTGATAATGAACACATATATATAGTCTGTGATCTGATCTTCTTTTCCTTGCAGTTTAGCTCACTGGAAATTCATCATTGACATTGCTGTTATGTTCAATGATACAGATAATACTTGAAGAACATATTGAAAAGCAGAAACCATTAATCCTGAAATTCATAGACTTTAAAAGGCATTTGATAGCATAAACTGAGATTCATTGTGGAGAATTTTAAGACTATATAGAATACCATATAAAATTGTCAACATCATTAACGATCTCCACAATGGATATGTTGTGCAGTCAACACAGAGGAAAGAATGAGTGAATGGTTCCATATTGAAACAGGCGTGAAACAAGGCTGTATATTATCTCCCTTGCTTTCTGGAATTGACATAGACTTCATAATGAAAAAATGCTGCACAGGTAAAACAGGCATTGATTGGGTATATGAGACCCAACTAAAAGATTTTGATTTTGCTGATGACATAATTCTTATCAATGACATTGTGAATTCCATGCAAGAAAAAACAGATAGCCTGTCTTCACTGACTAGCAAAATAAGACTTGAAATTAACCAGGAAAAAATGAAAATAATGAAATTTCCCATTAATCAAGAAGGAAATATATGTAGAAGGAACAGCTGTTGAAGAAGTACACAAGTTTGTATACTTAGACCAGGATGGTGACACCAGAAAGGAAGTTAGAATTCCAATTGCAAAAGCAGCATTGACCTTCAAGAATCTTGAGAATATATGGCACTCATAAGTTATAAGCACAAAAACCTAGTTAAGATTATTCAATTCAAATGTAATATCCACCCACATTTATGCATGTGAAAGCTGGAAAACAACTAAAGAAATAGACAATAAATTAGACTTTTTTTAAAACAAATGCCTAAGGAAAATACTCTGTATAAAGTGGAACAAATTCAAGAACAATGTGGAGATAAGGCAGATGAGCAAACAACAACCAGTCTCATGGGTGATCAGAAAAAAGAGATGGCCATATATCGGTCATGTGATAAGAAGAAACAGTAGAGAATCCCAAAACAAGCTATCAAGTGGAACACAGCAGGCCGAAGATAAAGAGGTCAACCACATGAAACTCCAAAGAAGAGATTGTTAAGAGATGCCAAATTAGTAGGCATAACATACTTTGATGAGGTTGAAAAGCTCGTCAAAAACAGGAAAACTTGGCAAACTACCATGCGAGTCATATGTGATGTTTAACAGATAGGGAAGGTTGTAAGAAAACAGATAAGTGCTAATGTTGACCAGTATTAGATGGCAGGTATTAGGCATAAACAGATAATGTTTGTGTGTAGATAAGGGTACTATAAGAAACATGTTGAAGGTGCTGAAATGCTAGAGGTAGGCTACTCACTTTTTCCAGATCTGTTATTTCCCAGTTGATAGTTTCTTTCCAACACTGCCACTAGATTTAGTTTCATCTGACTGCTGCTTGATGTTTTTGCATCATGATCAGTGCATGGACAGTATTCTTTTCACATTCTGTATTAAGGGATATTGTTTTATCTTAGGTGACAGGAATAGAATATAAAACAGAAACAAATACTGTCAGTTTTCTTCTTATTGTCTATCATTTCACACATTTATCAGTTTTTAGTTTTTAATTTTTTCTCACTGCTTCCTGTTTATTGCTTATCAGAATATCGTTCTTATTTGTATTGCCTGGTTTTCTTGTTCAACACATTAATATTTCAAAATGGATATTTTGTATCAAGTTTTGATATTAGATTTGCTTACAATTTGCTGATTTTGTTAAATGCATGATTGTGTGCATGTGATATTACTGTTAAGCTTTACTGTATGATGATATTGATTTATTTTCACTGTAACACTGACAGAATATCTCATTGGACAACCATGTATTGAAGACAAACAGTGTGTAAATACAAGTGTATGTCGGAATAATGCAGCAGGCAGCAGTGCAAGAACTTGTCAGTGTAAAGATGATAGTTATGCACAAGATAACAGAACCTGTGCCCTAAGTATGATTTTGAATATTTGTTTGTTCTACCTTTTCTCTATTTCCATCAGCAGTTGGCACTGAAATCCTTCATTCCCATCATATCTGATGTCCCTAGCTACTCACATTGTCATCTTTTTTTTTTGTTTTTCCACAATTAGTATTAAAAAAAAATATTCCTGGCACTCATATCTCATGCTGTTTTATAGTCATCCTCACTGAAGTAAATTATAGTTCAAGATTTTGTTAAGTATTATGCATTGTATATCACAGGGTAACAATTTGTAGGGTAAAAATGTGGAGTAACTAATGAGTGTAACTTACGAGTGTTGTGTAATAACAAGCCTGTTTGACTGTGGGTAATATTAGTTCTATAGCTCTCTTGTGAAAAGTGAAATAGAAAAGTCACAACAGTTAAATTTCTCCTATTATTTACATATATGTATGTGTTTTTATTTCATCAATGCTGTGGTCCCAGCAGTGTATATCTAAATCTACTCTCTTGTTTTAGCAAGGCAACACAACTATCAAAGTTTTGTATGTACATTTTTGGGTATAAAGTTTTGTAATTTGTTTCAGTATCATTCATAGTTTACTATAAATTATTTTAATAAAAAAACAAATGAATAATAATTTTACTCACCAATAATAAAAACAACACTTATAATACACTCATTATACTTTAAAGCCCTTTGAGGCAATCTAAATCTTACTTTTTTTTCTCCAGTTTCTGTAATCGTAAATGTAATCAGTGTAAGTTTAGTTTCATTTCATTTGTATCAAAGAGGAAAGTTTATCTTAAAGTGATGACACTTTGTTCCATTTTCTTTTGTTCT
Source organism: Achatina immaculata (assembly GCA_009760885.1). NCBI lineage: Eukaryota > Metazoa > Mollusca > Gastropoda > Stylommatophora > Achatinidae > Lissachatina > Lissachatina immaculata. The sequence continues at coordinate 2,048,984 of CM019692.1, forward strand.
TATTTCATATCAAATAAATAAACTACGAGTAAAACCTTCTGTTTTTTTCTGATAACCTTGTATTTACTTAAGTTCTTGTTTATAATGAGAATAAAAATATATTTTTTTCTAATGAACAGAGCTCAGCTATTCTGAATCATGTATTGGAACCAGTCTAGAAGAGTGCAGGGAGAACAGTACTGAATGTAACTCTACCAACAAGACACCAGCATTAAAAAAGTGCTTGTGTAATCAGTCTACTTACAGAACAGACAATAATACATGTATTTCTAGTAAGTATTATATGAGTTTTATAGTGATGGCAGTCCATTAGTTTTATATACTTAATATGTAACAAGCCTTTTCTTTTCTATTAAAACAAAACAAAAATATTTTTTAATGTGTAGTTATCAACCTCTCTTCCTCACACATATGCTTATACATATGTGTGCTGTACCAAATATTTGTGTTTGGCTAAAATACAATTTCCCATAAGTTTTCTTATTTAATATTTTCAAGTCATGGGCAACTGAAACTGCAGATATGGGAGGAATTCTCTCCATCTAAATATATCTATACTATAAGAACTTAATATTGAAGAAGTCTGGCTAGCAAAGAGGATTAAACAAAGAAAACTTAAATATTTTGGACATGATAATCTAGAGAAGACCATCTAGGAAGGGTACATAATTAGAAAAAGAAAGAGAGGAAGACCAAGGCCAAGATGGTTGCAAGACATCGTTGATGATCAGCAAATGGATGCATCAGCAGCAGGGCATCTTGCTTACAGCTGAGAGGCCTACAGGAGAGCTGTTAGGGAGGTAAAGTTCCACAAGGGACATGCAGATGACTGACTGACTGTCTCTCCATCTCTCTCTCTCCTCTCTCTGTCTCTGTATCTCTCTCTCTCTCTCTCTCTCTCTCTCTCTTGATCTTTCTCTGTGTGTTTATTTGTCTGTGTGTGTGTGTGAGGAGTGAGTTCAGTCAGTTATATCATACTTTATTACCTCACATTATAAGTACCATGCAATAATGTACTCAACACACATTATAAATGTCATATTCTTACATACCGAACTTGTCTTATATTATTCTCTGTATTACACAGGAGACTATTTGATAGTTGGTAATATTAATCATACCAGTCAGACAAAGCAAGTGTCCTTATATTGGAAAGACATATCTCTAAGAGAAAATGTGAGCTACGAGATTACATGGACTAACAGTGGAAACAAGATACCTGCAAATAAAACTGGAGGAAATGTAGCTAACCTTGAACCAGGAACACAGTACAACTTTACTGTCATTGGAGCTCTACCAAGTGATGATTATTATCAAGAAATAAAAATGCAGTCATCACAATATACAGCATGGACATGTGAGTATTTTCATGTAACAAACAGAAGTACTTGAGTTTTGTGGTAGAATTAATTAAACTGTGCTGTTTATAACGTTACTGAGCTTGGAAGATATTCTTCTAGATAAAAGTTACTGAGCTTGAAAGCTATTCTTCTAGATAAAAGTTATTGAGCTTGGAAGATATTTTTCTAGATAAAAGTTACTGAGCTTGGAAGCTATTCTTCTAGATAAAAGTTACTGAGCTTGGAAGATATTCTTCTAGATAAAAGTTACTGAGCTTGGAAGATATTCTTCTAGATAAAAGTTACTGAGCTTGGAAGCTATTCTTCTAGATAAAAGTTACTGAACTTGAAAGCTATTCTTCTAGATAAAAGTTACTGAGCTTGGAAGATATTCTTCTAGATAAAAGTTACTGAGCTTGAAAGATATTTTTCTAGATAAAAGTTACTGAGCTTGGAAGCTATTCTTCTAGATAAAAGTTACTGAGCTTGAAAGCTATTTTCTAGATAAAAGTTACTGAGCTTGGGAGCTATTCTTCTAGATAAAGATTACTGAACTTGGGAGCTATTCTTCTAGATAAAAGTTACTGAGCTTGGAAGATATTCTTCTAGATAAAAGTTACTGAGCTTGGAAGCTATTCTTCTAGATAAAAGTTACTGAGCTTGGAAGATATTCTTCTAGATAAAAGTTACTGAGCTTGGAAGCTATTCTTCTTGAAAAAAGTTACTGAGCTTGGAAGCTATTCTTCTAGATAAAAGTTACTGAGCTTGGAAGATATTCTTCTAGATAAAAGTTACTGAGCTTGGAAGATATTCTTCTAGATAAAAGTTACTGAGCTTGGAAGATATTCTTCTAGATAAAAGTTACTGAGCTTGGAAGATATTCTTCTAGATAAAAGTTACTGAGCTTGGAAGATATTCTTCTAGACAAAAGTTACTGAGCTTGGAAGCTATTCTTCTAGATAAAAGTTACTGAGCTTGAAGCTATTCTTCTAGATAAAAGTTACTGAGCTTGGAAGATATTCTTCTAGATGAAAGTTACTGAGCTTGGAAGATATTCTTCTAGATAAAAGTTACTGAGCTTGGAAGATATTCTTCTAGATAAAAGTTACTGAGCTTGGAAGATATTCTTCTAGATAAAAGTTACTGAGCTTGGAAGATATTCTTCTAGATAAAAGTTACTGAGCTTGGAGGCCTTAGGTTTTAATGGATCTATTATAGTTTTTACAGCTTAGATTTCTTAACAACAAAAAAAAATTGCCATACACAACATTCATCATTATTTAGGACAAAAACGGACAAAAAACTCACAGCATTACAAATATTCTAAAATATTAATAACTGTAAATTCAGAAACTGTGTGCTCATAACACAGTAACACACAATAATTAGTGTACAGGTATACAACTATACATGAAACACTGCAGTAAAGCTGTGATAACAGAATGTATAAACTAGGAAAAATGTAGGAACAGTTTTATTACTTAATGACTACAAAGTTGTAATGTTTCGTCATGAGCCTTAATCATATAAAAACATACAGGATGAAGAAATAGAGAGAGGAGATATAAAGTATAGATTCACATGATTACTATTAAAAAGAAAAAAAATTTTTTTTTAATTAAATAAAGTACTTAGCTGTAAATTGTAAGGTGTGGCTTGTCGGCCGGTGTGTGTCAGGAATGGATTTAGTTACATTTTCTGGTGCCAACATATGTAAGGCTCTGCTTCAAGTGGCTGTGGACGAGGATGTCATTATGGTTTGGCTATGTTTGTATGCCAACAGGGGTGGATCAGAGAAAATGTTGCGAGTGTTGGGGTCAAGTTGGATTAGCGGCAGATGGCGATAAAGAATTTTCTTAACCATCTAACCATGTGGGTGGAAAGGCAGTACTAACTTAACTCTGTCAGATGGAGTAATAGGCTTTTGCTGGAATACTTCTTTGCGGCTCACTAGTTGGATATGATTGAAGGCTTCACAAAGGCACCAGAAAATATAACCACCCCCGCTGTGTTACCTGCCCGGTAGTCTGGGAAATGAAAACGATCACCTTTCCCAAAACTATCCTCATTCTTCATGAGGGATTCACATGCGAGTCCCGTAATGTGATATATGTCATCATTTGCAAAAAATGCAGGATAACATATATCGGTGAGACTGGCCTCAGATTAGGGGACCGCATGCAAAAACATGTGAACGACATCGCCCAGCATGCTTCGAAACCAGTCCCAAATTATTTCAATGGCCCCAACCACAGAGGCAAATCTGATTTTCTGGTAACAACCATCAAACAATGTCATGCAGATGACACAAGCCACCTGGCATTTGAGAACAACTGCATTCAAAATTATGGGATGCTGGAGCCACATGGGTTAAACTTGCTGTTCAGCTACACTTAACATTCTCTTCAATCATTATAGTACCTCTCCACTAAGCTCAACCCCTTCTTACTTGTCAAACCTCCTCACAGCATCACATTGCAACCCCTCTTCCCTAATCATCTATTTCAACTTCTCCTGGCTAGGTCCACATTGTATCATTCACTCTCCCCTCCCCGGTTCCTCCTCCACCATCCCCAGTTACAACCCACCGACCACATATCACAGGTCTCCATTTAAACAGTCTCCACATTCTACTAAATCCATTCCTGACACACACCGCCGGACAAGCCACACAATTTACAGCTAAGTACTCTATTTAATTTTTTAAGACTTTTTTCTTTCTTTTTAATAGTATTCATGTGAATCTATACTTTATCTCCTCTCTCTATTTCTTCATCCTGTATGTTTTTGTATGATTAAGGCTCACGCTGAAAAGTCACAACTTTTTAGTCATTAAGTAATAAAGCTGTTCCTACATTTTTCCTAGTTTATACATTCTGAACTCATAACAGAGTGTCGGTGAGTTGTGAGGGTCTGGAGGCATCATTGTTTTTAATGTTCAGGTTTAGGTTGGTTGTTCAACCACCAGGAACTCTGAACTTGTGTTCTCTGCAGTCAAACCCATGATGACCCTGCCAGAGTGGGATTGGTTTTCACCAGCTTGTTTCAGTCCCAAAGGACAAAATGTTAGATGGGCCTGTGTTTCCAGTTCTTAACCCTTTGAAAGAAAAGTTTGTTCATTCATTCCCAAACAGTACAATAAAAAACAAGAGGTTTTTATGTAGAATCCACTATCAAAGTGAAGCACATGTAGAGGGTCATGCTGAAGGAATGCAACAGTCTAAACAGTTGTTCCTGGAACAGCACTTTAACCAGATTCTAGCACAACTTATATTTACTGTTGTTCTCTTGAAATAAAATCTTTGACCAGCCTTCTAGCACAACATATATTTACTGTTGTTCTCTTGAAATAAAGTCTTTGACCAGCCTTCTAGCACAACTTATATTTACTGCTGTTCTCTTGAAATAAAATCTTTGACCAGCCTTCTAGCACAACTTATATTTACTGCTGTCCCTTGACTCTGGAGACAGTGATCTCCTAATGCTTTATCTATTTTCTTTAACACAATTACGAAATCAGATAAGATGGTGGTACTACTTAAGGGAAAGAAAAACATTAGTGTTGTGATGAAAGCAATTCTTCTCTCAGGTTTTGTGCATGGTGTAAATTCTAATCTCTCTTTTATTTTGAAAAGCTTCTGTGAGACACCTCTTTTTTACATCTTGTTTTTACTGTGATTAAGCAGTTTGTTGTTAATGAAAATTTTGAATCATCTATACAGTGAATCCTAGTTATAATGGACTAATAGGATGGGAAAGAATGTCCATTACAGTAGACTATCTGTAGGAACTGGGCGATGCATATATAGTAAATCTTTCTGGCCAAAAAAGCAGTCAGTATACTCATACAGACCATTGTCTAGAATCTTGCTTTCATGACCTACATGCTTGTTAGCACTGAAGTGGGCAGTTATGTTGGACAGAATCTTGCTATCATGACCTACATGCTTGTTAGCACTGAGGTGGGCAGTAATGTTGGACAGAATCTTGCTATCATGACCTACATGCTTGTTAGCACTGAGGTGGGCAGTTATGTTGGACAGAATCTTGCTATTATGACCTACATGCTTGTTAGCACTGAAGTGGGCAGTTATGTTGGACAGAATCTTGCTATTATGACCTACATGCTTGTTAGCACTGAAGTGGGCAGTTATGTTGGACAGAATCTTGCTATCATGACCTACATGCTTGTTAGCACTGAAGTGGGCAGTAATGTTGGACAGAATCTTGCTATCATGACCTACACGCTTGTTAGCACTGAAGTGGGCAGTTATGTTGGACAGAATCTTGCTATCATGACCTACATGCTTGTTAGCACTGAGGTGGGCAGTTATGTTGGACAGAATCTTGCTATCATGACTTACACACTTGTTAGCACTGAGGTGGGCAGTAGCTTTGTCCAGAATCAAGAGAGCCTTTTCTTCTGCAGGAAGTATTAGAACATCTTCCAGATATTTCCACACAGCAGGAATGAAGTGTATGAATAACCAGTCACAGAATATCTGTACATTAAACCACACTTTCTTAGAGTGAGATTATTGCCCTGGCAGTTGCTTCATAATATCTTGTCTGACCTGTGGTCCCCATGACTACTAGTTTCAGCTGATGCATCCCATCTGTTTAGCACAGAAACACTGAAAGAAGTTGCTCCTTACTTTGTTTATTGTCAGCTATCAACCCTTCATGTCTAAAAGTCTGTGTTGTTTTAAACAAAAAAGCCCAGTCTCATCCATGTTGTATGTTTGGGATTCTAACAGGCTCTCATTTTTTTTATCAGATAATTTAACTTTTGTCTCTATGACCCCACTTCATACATCACTGAACTACTAACTTTTGTCTCTATGACCCCACCTCATACATCACTGAACTACTAACTTTTGTCTCTATGACCCCACCTCATACATCACTGAACTACTAACTTTTGTCTCTATGACCCCACCTCATACATCACTGAACTACTAACTTTTGTCTCTATGACCCCACCTCATATATCACTGAACTACTAACTTTTGTCTCTATGACCCCACCTCATATATCACTGAACTACTAGTCTTACTATGTTCTACCTTATTACTAATTCTGTGGTGATTTCTAAACCTCCATACCACACAAATTATAATAAAGAATGTTAGAGAAGATGTAGACAAAGAATATTACGATGCCATAACAATTGGAGATTATGAAATACCAGAAGTTAGATATGCTGATGACATAGTATTACTGTCCACAACACAAAAAGGAATGGAAAAACTAATTATGTCAGTCCATAAGAATAGTGAAGAGCAAAACCTCTATCTTAATATGAAGAAAACTAAATTGATGACAACTGACAACACAAACATGGCAGCTGAAATATGTATCAGTGAGGAAAAATTGGAAAAGGTGATGAGTTTTGAATATCTTGGATCATTACTAACTAATAATGGAGATACAATGAGGGAAATTAAAAAGAGGACATCTATCACTATTCAGAAAGTAAAACAACTAAAAGAAACTGTGCAGAGGAACAGACAGAACTACAAAAATAAGTTTTTAAGGGCATGCATCTTTCTCATCACAACATATGCCTGTGAGACCTGGACACTTAACAAAACAGTTGAGAAACACATAAATGCCTTTGAATGTAAATGTTAGAGTTCTTCAAATATCTTCTTCTTCTTCTTCAGCTTTCCAAGCCATTAAGGCTCATTACTGCAGATAAAGTTCACCTCCATTCCTCTCTATTCCTAATCTTCTCTCTCCAGTTGGTGACATCAGTTTCTTTTATATCCTCTTCTATGTTCTTTCCATCTCTGTCTTGGTCTACCCCTTGGTCTTGTTTCCCTCATCTCTTGTGCATACATCATTTTCGTTTGTTTGTTCTCTTCCATTCTTTCTACATGCCCCTGCCAGCGTAATCTGTTCAGCCTCAAGACATTTATAATTCGTTGAGATTTAAATAAGCTGTTCAGTTCAGTGTTCTTTCTAGCTCTCCATTCTCCACTGTTGGTATCCTTTATGGGCATCCTTTATGGGCCCAAAGATTCATCTTAGGATCTTGTTCTCAAAGATCTGCAATTGTTGTTCATCTTTCTTTCTTGTACACCACGTTTCTTAAACACACATGACAGCTGGTCTTATTATAGTTTTGTAGATTGTTATTTCTTCAAATATCATGGACACAGAAAAGAACAAATATATCCATACTACAAGAACTTAATACTGAATAAGGCTGGCTAGTAAAGAGGATTAAATCGAGAAAACTTAAATATTTTGGACACATTAAATGTCATGATAATTTAGAGAAGACCATCTTGAAAGGGTACATAATGGGAAAAAGAAAGAGAGGAAGACCAAGGTGAAGATGGCTGCAAGACATCATTGTTAATCTGCAAATGGATGTATCAGCAGCAGGGCATCTTGCTTACAGCTGAGAGGCCTACAGGAGAGCTGTTAGGAAGGCAAAGTTCCACAAGGGACATGCAAATGACTGACTGACTATTCACATATATTTTGTATCAATTACTCAAGATTTTTATCTTGGCCCATTCACATATATTTTATACCATCAACTGAGACACTCTTAGATATAGACTCAACACTGAACATGAACAAAAATTTGTTCAGTTTGTCCTTACATGTATCTCAAACCACTTATTATACTCCTCACATATCTTAATTACTCCAGTTTCCTCATAGGCTGAATTTTTTGCCTAACAGTTAGGTTCACTTTCTTTCTTTTCTCCCCACATTGTTTTCATTGTTCTTGACTGGCCAAGGTAATATAGATGACTAATAATAAAAAGGAACAAATATTCAGACAATCTTAAAACTGTGATTAAACGTGTACACACTGATGCCTTCAGTTATACAGTCAAGAGACAATATGGTGGTCAGAGTCTTGAGATGCTGGCTTGCTGACTAGCCTGATGCATGCTTGTAGGGGCATGCTCTGTGACATGAAGTCTTGGTCCAGACAGTTTACACAAAAATATTAGTAATTAATTATATTCAAATATACACCAGAACAATGTAGTAAAGTTGTGATACACTTGTCTAAAGATGAAAATAGGAATGTTACAACTGAGTCTCTCTTTCTCTTGTGCCCAGGGCACATGGGGCTTCCGCAAGGGTTTTCCACAAATGCCTGTCATTCTCCTTTTTTTCTGCTCTTGCCCAGGTGAGCCCTCTATTGCTCAACATCCTTTCTGTTGTTCTTCTCTGTCTCTTTTGGTCTGCCCTTACTTCTGTTCCCCTGTGGTCATCTTAGTGCTATTTTTGGCAGTGAGTTGTCAGTCATTCGGAGCACATGTCCCAACCATCGTCAGCGTCTTTCCTCAATAATTGTTGTCAGTGGTTTCATCTGCATTTCTGCCAATAAGATGTTATTTCTTATGGTGTTTGGCCAAAATATTTTTCTAATTCTTCGTAAACATTTAGTCTGGAAAGAATTCGACTTGTTTTCTATGGTTTTGGTGATTTTCCAGCATTCACTTCCATAGAGTAGTACACTTAGAACATTACTCTTAGATATCCTGATTTTCATATTTATGCTTAGTTTTTGTTTATTTCCATATAGTTTGCAGCACTGCAAAAGCCTGGTTTGCTCTAGTAAGTCTGCTGTTGATGTCCTCTGTGCTGTCTCCATTTTCTACTACTCTACTGCCAAGGTATACAAATTTGTTGACCTCCTCCACTAACTTGCTATCTACTCTAAGTACATTTCTGTTGTTCACATTTTGCTTTATTAACTTTGTCTTTCCTACGTCCACAACTGAGTCTCATTAATGAATAAATCTGTTCCTACATTTCTTTAATCTGAATCTCTCTATATTATAAATATTCATAATAATGCCTCAAGGATCTACTGATATTATTTTTACTACCCTCTTTCATGTTATTATTCATATCTTTTTTTTCTGACTCTTTTTTATTGAATATGCTTTCCTGTTGTGTGGTTTATTTCTTTGAAAGTGCAAAGACAGGCTGCTCAGAAAAAGGTAGTTCATTAGTACTTATGTGTTTGATTTTGAACAATGTTATCTAGTATGTTCTTAAAATTGATGTGATAACCTGTATATATTTTATGATTCTCAATATTTAATATTGGGGACTGGAGTTTGAGATGTAAGGGGTGCATAGTTGAGAACTGTGGGTTCATCATCAGTGTTTTAGAGCAATCACAAAGTAGTTTGTGCATTGTAAATTTATGAATAGAATATTACATGTCACTATGGTGCAAAAAAATGTGTTAAAGATACTTCAGATAAGTTATACATTTATCTTAAAGATACTTGAGATAAGTAATACACTTGTCTTAAAGATGCTTGAGGTAAGTTATAGTCTTAAAGATGCTTGAGATAAGTCATAGTCTTAAAGATGCTTGAGATAAGTCATAGTCTTAAAGATGCTTGAGATAAGTCATAGTCTTAAAGATGCTTGAGATAAGTCATAGTCTTAAAGATCTTGGATCATTACTAACTAATAATGGAGATACAATGAGGGAAATTAAAAAGAGGACATCTATCGCTATTCAGAAAGTAAAACAACTAAAAGAAACTGTGCAGAGGAACGGACAGAACTACAAAAATAAGTTTTTAATGGCATGCATCTTTCCCATCACAACATATGCATGTGAGACCTGGACACTTAATAAAACAGTTGAGAAACACATAAATGCCTTTGAATGTAAATGTTAGAGTTCTTCAGATATCTTCTTCTTCTTCTTCTTCTTCTTTGTTCGCACTGTCTGTCTATATCTGCAGTCCTGTCTCTTGGATAAATTTCACTGTTTTTTGTAACTCATGTATGGAACCGTAGAGCTTATTTCTTTAGTGGTTTCACTGGGCCAGTAATTATTTCTCAGTGTCTCGTAGTTGATGCAGTTCTGGAGGATATGTTCCACAGTTTGGGGCACCTGGGCACATGTACATAGATTAGTAGTACCAACCTTAAACTTTGTATACATATGACTTCGGAGTCGGCTGTGTCCTGTTCGGAGACGGAAGATGGTGACTTGTTCCTTTCTGTTTAGCATGTGATAGTCATCATGTGGTGGTGTTTGTGGCTTCCTGTAGGTTTTTATCATGCTTTTCTTCTGATTATAGTGATTGGTATGTCTGGTTGCTCCATTTCAGTGCCCTCTTTGGCCAGTGGTCAGCTTTCTCATTGCCTGGTATCCCACAGTGGGAGGGAATCCATTGCAAAGTGACTCCATGTTGTAAGCCAATTTTTGACAAGGCATCCTTAAGGTCTGGTAGTTTGTTGTACTGAAGAGCCTCCAGTACTGATCTTGCATCTGTGAGAATTACTACAGGACATGTATCAATTCTGGAGTCTGATAGTTTTTTTACCAGATAGGGTTGCTGGCCCTATGCTGAACCCTCCTTAGTCGCCTTTTACGATCATGCATGGTAGGGTACAGTGGTCCTATTCTTTGCAGATCCCGGGTACCACACGGGGGAGATAAGTAATACACTGTCTTAAAGATGCTTGAGGTAAGTCATAGTCTAAAGATGCTTGAGTAAGTCATAGTCTTAAGATGCTTGAGATAATCATAGTCTTAAAAATGCTTGAGATAAGTCATAGTCTAAAGATGCTTGAGATAAGTACTTGTCTTAAAGATGCTGAGATAAGTCATAGTCTAAAGATGCTTGAGATAGTCATAGTCTTAAAAATGCTTGAGATAAGTAATACACTTGTCTTAAAGATGCTTGAGATAAGTAATACACTTGTCTTAAAGATACTTCAGATAAGTTATACATTTATCTTAAAGATACTTAAGATAAGTTATACACTTGTCTTAAAGATACTTCAGATAAGTTATACATTTATCTTAAAGATACTTGAGATAAGTATACACTTGTCTTAAAGATACTTGAGATAAGTAATACACTGTCTTAAAGATGCTGAGATAAGTCATAGTCTTAAAAATGCTTGAGATAAGTCATTGTCTTAAAGATACTTCAGATAAGTTATACATTTATCTTAAAGATACTTCAGATAAGTTATACATTTGTCTTAAAGATACTTCAGATAAGTTATACATTTGTCTTAAAGATGCTTGAGATAAGTCATTGTCTTAAAGATGCTTGAGGTAAGTTATACACTTGTCTTAAGATGCTTGAGATAATCATAGTCTTAAAAATGCTTGAGATAAGTCATTGTCTTAAAGATGCTTGAGATAAGTCTAGTCTTAAAGATGCTTGAGGTAAGTTATACACTTGTCTTAAAGATACTTGAGATAATAATACACTTGTCTTAAAAATATTTGAGATAAGTAATACACTTGTCTTAAAGATACTTGAGATAAGTAATACACGTGTCTTAAAGATACTTGAGATAAGTAATACACTTGTCTTAAAGATGCTTGAGATAAGTAATACACTTGTCTTAAAGATACTTGAGATAATCATAGTCTTAAAGATGCTGAGATAAGTCATAGTCTTAAGATGCTTGAGATAGTCATAGTCTTAAGATGCTTGAGATAAGTCTAGTCTTAAAGATGCTTGAGGTAAGTCATAGTCTTAAAGATGCTGAGATAAGTCATAGTCTTAAGATGCTTGAGATAAGTAATACACTTGTCTTAAAGATACTTGAGATAAGTAATACACTTGTCTTAAAGATACTTGAGATAAGTAATACACTTGTCTTAAAGATGCTTGAGATAAGTAATACACTTGTCTTAAAGATGCTTGAGATAAGTAATACACTTATACACTTAAAGACATGGTATGTTTATGTAGAGAAATATTCCCAAACAAAAAAAAAATACACACATTGTGGAAAAGCTTTGGAAAATAAATATTAAAAAATGGCAAGAACAAATATTACCTGTGGAAATAAGAAAAATAGTAAATTATTTCAGCTTTTGTCATTTTCAAGCAAAAAAAAAAGCAATAACACATATTGTCCTTATCTTTTATCCCAGTGTTTTTCCTGTTGGTACATTAATTGGGGTTTTAAAAAAAACTAACTAAATTTATAAATTTTCATATGAAAGACAGTTTTTCCTTTCAGACATTCTATTACATTTTTCGCTGGATGTATTTGTTTTAATGATGCCAGAAAAGATAAGACACATCTCTTGTTATATTTGAAAAGCTTAATAAAACATGTCCTTCAGTGTTTGAGGTTTTTAAAGTTTACATTCCAATTATTAAAAAGTTCATGTCTAAAAAATGTATTCTTGTGATTGTGATAGGTAAATTAAAAATCTAAACATCTGCAGTTTTCATGTGAAAAAAATATATCATGGGTGCTAGCATTGTAATTTTGCCAACTAATCATTGTTATTTTTCACAACTGTTTTCTCAGTGTTAACATGGCATAGTAAACTCAGTCCAGAACCTCTGTGAGCTTTGGTTAACATCTCAAAGGACACTATCACTAGTGAATCCTTTCAGCAATCATGTGATCTTTATAATCATGAATAGAACATAACAGAACATAACTTAGCATAACATAACATAATGCATGCCATAAATTCTGAACTGTGCAGTATTAAAAAATACAACTTGTCCCTTCAGTGTATACAGGAGTTAGGAAGAAAATTAAATGTCAGTGTAGTTATATTTTAACTTAGTTGCCAGGTTACTGAAAATACAAACTAACATGGTCTTACAGTTTGATAATTGGCCAACAGAAGATCCTGACACAGCACATCTCCATGGTAATATTTTGTTGATCACTTCAAGAAATAATCCCAAAATAAAAATATCCAGGCATGTCTATTCATCTATTTTCATACTCATATTTAAGCTACTTTTTGCATGAATAAAAATGAAACATAATGTGTACTACATTTACCTAAAACTACAGCACATATAAATATGTGGTACAGCTCTACATAATGTCATAATTTGTCCTGAATAAAAATACACCCTTGACATGTGAAAATGTGAAAATGATAAAGGTCAGGACTGATTTAAAATCCCCCACCCTGTTTCAGAAGTATGCAAATCACCCAAAGAATACACAATACATCAGTTTATTTTGTGATAACATGCACTTGTTAAACAGCCATACTGATGGTCACACATGGGCCATATAATGCTTGGCTGAAGACAACAGTCAGAAAATAGTGTAAAATTAAGGCAACATTTTGGATAGGAGCGTTAGATTGTTCTTTATCTGCACTAGCATTTGTCTTTAGCTGGTGGAAATAAAATTCATTTCTTGGCAACGTATAGTTTTTTAAAAGATTCATTGACTTTCACTGAATAGTTTGGTTTATTGTTTCATTTATTTTCTCATGTGCCATGCAGAAATAAAAACATATGCTGTGTTTTTTTCAATCTTGTCTTTCTTTATTACTGTCATGTAGCCCAGTAAATCTTTTTTTTTTTGTGTTGTTACAGATCCAGCCAAACCTGGTTCAGTGGTGCAAGATCAAATTCTTCAAATTAACACAGGCCCAAATATAACATACAATATTACTTTTGGAAAGTCAGATGGGAATGTGTCATACTACAAGATGGTGACATGGGTTGAAGGAGATATCACTGGTAAAGAAGAAAATAATAGCAGTGGTCCAACAGAAACAATAACATTCAAAAATCTTAAGCCTGGACAATGGTACAACTATAATATAACAGCTTACAATGGAAATGGGGACTCAAGTGAGACATTTTCAGGGTCATTTAGGACAAAAGCCAAAGGTAAAATAAAAATGTATTACTCCTTTAGACTATAGAGAACATATTTTATGTCATTTGTATTTTGGTTCATTAGGGCAAAAAACATCTGAAACACAAATAAAATTGTAACTAGTAAATGGAAGAATGCTTTATGCTAGAAAAGGAAACAGTAGATGGAAGAATTTGTTTTAATGATGCCAGAAAAGATAAGACACATCTCTTGTTATATTTGAAAAGCTTAATAAAACATGTCCTTCAGTGTTTGAGGTTTTTAAAGTTTACATTCCAATTATTAAAAAGTTCATGTCTAAAAAATGTATTCTTGTGATTGTGATAGGTAAATTAAAAATCTAAACATCTGCAGTTTTCATGTGAAAAAAAATATATCATGGGTGCTAGCACTATAATTTAGCCCACTGATCATTGTTATTTTTCACAACTGTTTTTCACAGTGTAACATGGCATAGTAAACTCAGTCCAGAACCTCTGTGAGCTTTGGTTAACATCTCAAAGGACACTATCACTAGTGAATCCTTTCAGCAATCATGTGATCTTTATAATCATGAATAGAACATAACAGAACATAACTTAGCATAACATAACATAATGCATGCCATAAATTCTGAACTGTGCAGTATTAAAAAATACAACTTGTCCCTTCAGTGTATACAGGAGTTAGGAAGAAAATTAAATGTCAGTGTAGTTATATTTTAACTTAGTTGCCAGGTTACTGAAAATACAAACTAACATGGTATTACAGTTTGAAAACTGGCCAACAGAAGATCCTGACACAGCACATCTCCATGGTAATATTTTGTTGATCACTTCAAGAAATAAACCCAAAATAAAAATATCCAGGCATGTCTATTCATCTATTTTAATACTCATATTTAAGCTACTTTTTTGCATGAATAAAAATAAAACATACTGTGTACTACATTTACCTAAAACTACAGCACATATAAATATGTGGTACAGCTCTACATAATGTCATAACTTGTCCTGAATAAAAATACACCCTTGACATGTTTCAGGCAGTGAAGGTGATAAAGGTCAGGACTGATTTAAAATCCCTCACCCTGTTTCAGAAGTATGCAAATCACCCAAAGAATACACAATACATCAGTTTATTTTGTGATAACATGCACTTGTTAAACAGCCATACTGATGGTCACACATGGGCCATATAATGCTTGGCTGAAGACAACAGTCAGAAAATAGTGTAAAATTAAGGCAACATTTTGGATAGGAGCGTTAGATTGTTCTTTATCTGCACTAGCATTTAGCTTTAGCTGGTGGAAATAAAATTCATTTCTTGGCAACGTATAGTTTTTTAAAAGATTCATTGACTTTCACTGAATAGTTTGGTTTATTGTTTCATTTATTTTCTCATGTGCCATGCATAAATAAAAACATGTGCTGTTTTTTTTTTTAGATCTTGTCTTTCTTTATTACTGTCATGTAGCCCAGTAAATCTTTTTTTTTTTGTGTTGTTACAGATCCAGCCAAACCTGGTTCAGTGGTGCAAGATCAAATTCTTCAAATTAACACAGGCCCAAATATAACATACAATATTACTTTTGGAAAGTCAGATGGGAATGTGTCATACTACAAGATGGTGGTGACATGGGTTGAAGGAGATATCACTGGTAAAGAAGAAACCTACATTTTGACACAAAACAGCTAAAGGACAGCTACATCAGGGGAAAAGTTTTCCATGGAATTAAAAAATCACTTTAGTGCCCTTCAAGATAGTAAAGAAGAGACTAAAGCAGACTTTAACAATGCATTGAAAGAAACAGCAAAGAGGTCTTAGGATACCGTAAAAAGAAGAATAGATTAGTAAAACTACATGGGACAGCATTGAGCAAAGAAGAAAACTGAAAGGAAAGCTACTAAATGCAAAATCATAATGATTGAAAGAACAATCCTATGGCCAAAAACTAGTGCACAGAAGTAAAAATGTCATGTTGACAAGACAGACAAAATTTTTATGAGACATCAGCAGAAGAAGCAACTGCTGCATTAATAACTTGAGGCTGAGGCAGTCTTTCTGTTATCCAAGATGGGCCACTAAAGGCACAAGATAAAAACAAATAAATAGAGAAAGAGGTTGAATTGAAAGATGGAAAGAATATTTCAGCAGTGTACTAAATAGATCCAAACCTCAGTTATAGCAGATATACTCAATTTATAGCTTCCAGGTGACGTAAAAGATGGCGGGAGCTTTTTAAGCTCTTGGTGGCATACTTTCATATGAATCTTTTGTGTCGACACATATCATAAAATAGGAGTTGGACATAAGGTCAACAACCTTATCCTGATACCCACCTAGAGGCAACTCTAGATGGAGGAAAAAAACCAACTGTTACGGAAACTCGCAATAAAATCAGTCGAGCATCAGGGATACCAACTCTGATGAGCGCAGACAACAACCAAAAGAACACATTCATCAGCCCCAAATATATGACAATGATCTGATTTTGGAACGTAAGAATAATGGCCTCAACATCAAAAACTGCTCAGGCAATCCAAGAAATGGATAGATATCACTTAGATATCCTGGGCATCAGTGAAATGTGATGGCCAGAAGCAGGGAAAAGATCGGCAGAAAACCGTAAGTTAATCATACATTCAGGCAGAGACAATGGGAAATATCAAGAAGGAGTAGGTATAATTATGTCAACTGCAGCAGCAAAGAGCCTTACAGAATGGAAACCAGTGAACAGTCATATATTAAGAGCACGTTTCCAAATAAGGCACGGAAGAATGACAATCATACAATGCTATGCACCCACGAACAATGCAGATGATGAAATATAAGACAATTCTATCACCAACTACAACATCTCATTAACAAAGTCACTAAACACGACATCTTAATTGTCATGGGAGACTTCAATGCCAAGGAAGGAAAAGATAACACCAATGTCAAAAAAGTAATGGAGAAAGAAGGGATTGATACTGTAAAACTGAAAAGCCAACCCAAGAAAGCAATACTCATAAAGATAAACATTCATAGTCTACAGGATGAAAATACTAAGAGTAATTTTAATCTAGAACTTACCAAACAGTTCACTGCATTCAGTGAAGTAGAGGAGACAGATATAGACGAATTATGGCATTCTTACAGCACAGCCATAATTACAGCAGCTAAAACAAGTGCTAGACTGCAAACAAGTAGAAAAGCATGGATATCAGATAACACATGGAAATCCATACATGAAAGACAAGCAGCCAAACTAGCCATGTTGAATGTAAAGACAGATCTTGGAAGAGATTTGACAAAAGCAGTATACAGAGAAATAGACAACAAAGTAAAAGTTTTCCATGGAATTAAAAAATCACTTTAGTGCCCTTCAAGATAGTAAAGAAGAGACTAAAGCAGACTTTAACAATGCATTGAAAGAAACAGCAAAGAAGTCTTAGGATACCGTAAAAAGAAGAAAAGAAGAATAGATTAGTAAAACTACATGGGACAGCATTTAGCAAAGAAGAAAACTGAAAGCAAAGCTAATAAATGCAAAATCATAATGATTGAAAGAACAATCCTATGGCCAAAAATTAGTGCACAGAAGTAAAAATGTCATGTTGACAAGACAGACAAAATTTTTATGAGGCATCAGCAGAAGAAGCAACTGATGCATTAATAACTTGAGGCTGAGGCAGTCTTTCTGTTATCCAAGATGGGCCACTAAAGGCACAAGATAAAAACAAATAAATGGAGAAAGAGGTTGAATTGAAAGATGGAAAAAATATTTCAACAGTGTACTAAATAGATCCAAACCTCAATTATAGCAGATATACTCAATTTATAGCTTCCGGGTGACGTAAAAGATGGCGGAAGCTTTTTAAGCTCTTGGTGGCATACTTTCATATGAATCTTTTGTGTCGACACATATCATAAAATTGGACATAAGGTCAACAACCTTATCCTGATACCCACCTATAGATGGAGGAAGAAAACCAACTGTTACGGAAACTCGCAATAAAATCAGTCGAGCATCAGGGATACCAACTCTGACGAGCGCAGACAGCAACCAAAAGAACACATTCATCGGCCCCAAATATATGACAATGATCTGATTTTGGAACGTAAGAACAATGGCCCCAACATCAAAAACTGCTCAGGCAATCCAAGAAATGGATAGATATCACTTAGACATCCTGGGCATCAGTGAAATGTGATGGCCAGAAGCAGGGAAAAGATCAGCAGAAAACCATAAGTTAATCATACATTCAGGCAGAGACAATGGGAAATATCAAGAAGGAGTAGGTATAATTATGTCAGCTGCAGCAGCAAAGAGCCTTACAGAATGGAAACCAGTGAACAGTCATATATTAAGAGCACGTTTCCAAATAAGGCACGGAAGAATGACAATCATACAATGCTATGCACCCACGAACAATGCAGATGATGAAATAGAAGACAATTCTATCACCAACTACAACATCTCATTAACAAAGTCACTAAACACGACATCTTAATTGTCATGGGAGACTTCAATGCCAAGGAAGGAAAAGATAACACCAATGTCAAAAAAGTAATGGAGAAAGAAGGGATTGATACTGTAAAACTGAAAAGCCAACCCAAGAAAGCAATACTCATAAAGATAAACATTCATAGTCTACAGGATGAAAATACTAAGAGTAATTTTAATCTGGAACTTACCAAACAGTTCGCTGCATTCAGTGAGGTAGAGGAGACAGATATAGACGAATTATGGCATTCTTACAGCACAGCCATAATTACAGCAGCTAAAACAAGTGCTAGACTGCAAACAAGTAGAAAAGCATGGATATCAGATAACACATGGAAATTCATACATGAAAGACAAGCAGCCAAATTAGCCATGTTGAATGTAAAGACAGATCTTGGAAGAGATTTGACAAAAGCAATATACAGAGAAATAGACAATAAAGTAAAAAGTTCAGCTAGAATGGATAAAAGAGAATACATAGACAGTATGGCAAAAGAAGCAGAGAAGGCAGCAAAAACAAGAGACAGCAAAACTTTATATAACATACAGAAGAGTCTGACAGGCACTATAGCATCCAAAGAAAGACCAATCCTTAGCAAAACTGACATACTATTAATATCAAGTAAAGACAAAAAGCAAAGAACACTTCTAAGATATACTTAATCGACCACACCCAAAAGAATTGATAGACCTTGAAACTGACTTACCATTCCCACAACTAAATGTCAACCTAGATGAAATTACATTGCATGAAACTGAAACAGCAGTGAATCTAATGGCTAACAACAAAACTGCAGGTGAGGATGAAATAACAGCTGAAATGTTAAAAGCTATTAACATTGACAACATGAACCAACTACAGAGAATGTTTAATAAATTGTGGACAGAAAAAAAGGTCCCTTCTAAATGGAAAAAAGGAATCATTGTTAAAACACTAAAAAAAAAAAAAAAAAGATGCAACGTTAGCGATTGCAATAACTGGAGAGGAGTAACCTCAGTATCAGCTGAATCAAAAGAAGTTATTCTGAATAGAATTCAAGATATAGTGGGTGCTGCAATGAGAGAAGAACAAGCAGGATTTCAAAAAGGGAGAAGCTGTCTCGACCAGATCTTTAAGAATAATACTTGAAGAACATATTGAAAACCAAAGACCATTAACCCTAAACTTCATAGACTTTAAAAAGGCATTTGACAGCATACACAGAGATTCATTGTGGAGAATTTTAAGAATATATGGAATACTATCTCTAAGATTGTCAGCATCATCAGAGACCTCTACGATGGATATGTTTGTGCAGTCAGCACAGAAGAAGGAATGAGTAGACCAGGATGGTGACACCAGAAAGGCAGTTAGAATTCATATTGCAAAAGCAGCATTGATCTTCATAATATCCCTTGATGAGATTGAAAAACTCGCCGAAGACAGGATATTTTGGCAAACCACCATGCGGGCCCTATGTGACGTTTAACGGCACGAGAAGGATGTAAGATACCAGGAAAAGGACTTAAGATAAACAAAGCATTAGAAGAGGTCAAGATAGCAATAAGCAAACTAAAAGCCAGCAATGCACCAGGTGGAGAGAAATGATTGCCCACGCCACACGGCACGGCACTTAGATTAGATTAGGCAGTTTTTCCTATAAAATATTGTTGATGTTATTAAAGTTATATATGAAGGATTCCACAACAGACCCCTTTTATGTCCAGACTGGGATGAGACAAGGATGCGTTCTGTCACTAGCACTGTCCATCCTTGCCACTTATTAGATGATGACAGAAACAATAGCAGACCAACACAGACATCAAGTGGTCATTAACATCAACACTAGAAGACCTTGACTTTGTGGATGACATAACATTACTCTCAAACAGACACAAGGACTTGCAAGAAAAGATATATAGGCTGACAACAAAAGCAAGCAGTATTTTACTATGTGTGAACACAAAGAAGACCAAACTGTTAACATAAAATGCTGAAATTGTTAGACCGATCACAGTGGACCACTTGCCAGTTGAAGAAGAAAAGGACATAGCTCAGTATTATGGTAACAGCAGTTGGAGACAGTAGTAAAGTAAGATAAAAGGTATGTTCAGGCTAAATACCATAAGTAATGACCTCTTATTAAGAGAGACAGACATGACACAACTGTCAGCAGTGATTGAAAGGAGAAGGTGGTAATGGATTGGCCACACTGTGAGAGTGACAGACAAATCAACAGCTTTGATGTGGACTCCATGGGGTAAAAGAAGCTTGGAACAACACAAAGAGACATGGAGACATAAAGCAGAGAAAATGCTGGTAAACAAAGAACTGATGTGGGAGACAGCCAAGAAAATAATGAAGGACATACAGAAGTGGACACTGTAGGGACAAGAGAGAGAGAGAGAATCTTCTTTTACAAAAGTTGTGTTTGAAACCTTCCTGGCTGTCTCAAGTCACCGTAGGCAACTTCAAGTCAAGAATGGAGTCAGATCTCAGTTCTCTGGCTCAGGATTTTAAAAAAGTGACAGTTGAATTCAGTTGCCAGATTATAAGCACCACAAATGATTTATTGCAGATTGCACAAAGTTAAGAAGACAAAGTAAAATAAATAAAAGTAATACACATGTTTTAGTTTGTTTGCCACATAATGTAGTGAATACACTAACATTAACCCAAAGGTTGTCAACAAAGTAAGGATTGAACAATTAACTGAATAAATACCTGGATTAAATAACTGGAAATAAACAGTTCTTATTCAGAGGTTGTAATGAAAGAATATAAATGTTAGAAGACAAATCATTTTACCTGTATGGTCATCAGGCAAATGAAATGTAATAAGTGAAGGAGGTAAGCACAAAGTGGTAATGGCAGTTATTCTGGCTGTCAAGCACTGAAAGTCAGTAGCAAATATATGAAACAAAATGAATCATGGGACACTGTGAAAGTACACAGTCTTCTGTTTTTTCTGCATTTTGAAGAAGCTTTTAGAAGCTAATCTTGAAAATACAACTAAATATGTCTCTAGTACTTCATCAGAAGAAAAGCTAACTTCAGCACTGACTGGTGTTCTGTGCAGTGTGGGCTGTTGACCTGTGTTTCTTTTAAACAGACCAAAAAAAAAATTTAGAGAATTCAAAAAGTGTAAAGTTTAGAAAGAAAAGAAAAACAAACTAATTCTCACAAAATTTGCTTTTTCTTAATTACAGCACCAGGACAGGTTGAGCAGCTCAATATGACTGCAGTGGACTATAATAAAGCAAATGTATCTTGGGTGACTCCAGCAGCTCCTAATGGTAACATCACTGGTTACTTGGTTCAAGTGAAAGAAGTGAATGGAAGCTGCCTGTACATGATATGGATTACATGCAGTGACTGTGCTCAACAAAGTGTAAGTTCATGTGAAGTAAACTATAATATTTACTATCAGTCTCATTAAACATTCTCTGTTTAGTGCTTTCTAGATGTATTTCTTTGTTATCAGTTAACATAAATGATCATTTCATTTTTATCCTTTTATTAATTCATAACTTGGTTGGATTATTTCTTTGTTTTCAGTTAACATAAATGATCATTTCCCCTTCATCATTTTAGATAAAACAGAAAAAAAAATATGCGTACACATCTTAATTTTTTTTTTTGGTCCTCCTTGAAAAAAAATAGATCTTTCATTCATCCATTGTCATTCTGTTGGCAAGAACTGTGTACTTGACTTGAGCAGCCACAAACTATCACGGTACCAAAGTGCTGGCTATCAAATACTGTGAGGATAGTGTGGCTGGCATCTTTCTTCTGGTGATTATAGTGTGCGTACTTCATAACAGTGTGGAGACCATGAAAGTTATACCATATGATCACTGTCTTTATTCTTTTAGAACTTCAGTCGTGAAGATTGTGATGTGGAAAATGGCACAAGCTACACTTCAGCAGAATTACAGAATAGAAGCCAACGATTTGTTCTGGAACTTACCAAGCTGAAGCCTTATCATAATTATATTGTGGAGGTGACAGCAATCAATGAGGCAGACACTGGAAGTAAAGTTCCTTACTCATTTAGAACTGAGGAAACAGGTAATGATCAAGTAAAAAGCATATATTGAAATACATTAGGCTGAGCTGTTTATGTGTCTTAAATATATGCACTGTTCAAGTTGGTAGGAGCCTGTTCTCCCATGTATGTCCAGCTTAGTAGTAGATGGCAGAATAACCTTTAGTTATAGTGATTAGTGTTTTTAATATGAAAAAACCAGCAGTAGATCATTACAAGTTTGCATATTAGTGTCTGTAGACAAAGATAAGGAGAGAAAACTCTCTTACCTTTACTCCATGTCTCTTGTGTTGAAGGTCTTAGCTTTACATCATGTCTCTTGCTGTTGAAGGTCTCTTGCTGTTGAAGGTCTTAGCTTGACATCTTGTCTCTTGCTGTTGAAAGTCTTAGCTTGACATCATATCTCTTGCTGTTGAAGGTCTTAGCTTGACATCATGTCTCTTGCTGTTGAAGGTCTTAGCTTGACATCATGTCTCTTGCTGTTGAAGGTCTTAGCTTGACTTCATGTCTCTTGCTGTTGAAGGTCCTAGCTTGACTTCATGTCTCTTGCTGTTGAAGGACCTAGCTTGACATTATGCCTCTTGCTGTTGAAGGTCTTAGCTTGACATCATGTCTCTTGCTGTTGAAGGTCTTAGCTTGACTTCATGTCTCTTGCTGTTGAAGGTCCTAGCTTGACTTCATGTCTCTTGCTGTTGAAGGACCTAGCTTGACTTCATGTCTCTTGCTGATGAAGGTCCTAGCTTGACTTCATTATTTATTTAGAATTCTTTACGTTTTATTATTGCATTTTATTTCTTGCCCCTTTTCATTTGTATCTATGTTTATAATTCTTGTCAACTTTCTATAGGTCCTTGCAGTTTGTGAGTTGTATCTGTTTGTGTGTGAGAACTATATACTTAATTACTCAACTTGTTAGTGAATTCACATATTTCAGTGTTTAATTATTCAGTAGTTAGACATTTTTCTCTTTCAGCTTCCATTTATTTCAGCTAGTGAGTTGTGTACCAGTTGAAAGTTTAATATACAGAGTGTGTCTCTGTGTAGTATTTAAAAGTTTATTTACTTCAGTATTAAGTATCATAATAGGAATTATTTTCAAACCAGTAACAGGAGACAGGAAAATAAAATGACCCCACCTACCGAAAAATGGTTACATATAGAAGGACTTCGATTAGGCCATCTGAATGTATATCACCTATTAGGTAAAATTCCTGAAGTAACACACATATTACATAAAAATGTCCACATTTTTGGCTTCTCTGAAAGCCTCTTAAATAAGAACATAACCGATGAAGATATTAGAATTAACGGTTTTAACCTGATCCGGCGTGACCCAACCAGGAAACTAGAAACAGGTCTAGTAATGTATGTCTCCACAACTATTCAGTTTAGTCGTAGAGAAGACCTCGAATCATCAGAGGTAGAGTGTATTTGGGTGGAAGTTAAAATGCCAAACCAGAGTCCATTAATTATTGGACTTTTGTACCATAATCCAAATGCATCATCTCTGTGGTACAGTCACTTCACGACTATGATGGATGAGGTGTCAACCTTTAGGTTAAAAAATATTATCATTCTTGGAGATTTCAACATAGATCTAACACAATCAAATCTAACTTGGAGCAATATTATATTATCCTATAATCTTTGCCAAATTGTCACCAAACCTACCAGAGTAACAGAAGTATCATCCACATTATTGTATCATATATATGTCAGAGCTGATTAGCAGCAAGACAGACATTATAGTAATATCAAAGAAGACAGGCAAAGAAGACCAGAGCTGGTTAGCAGCAAGACAGACATTATAGTACTATCAAAGAGTGTAAATAGCAAATTGTGATACCAGTTTCTAGGTCAGTCATTGTTCTAAGTTTATATTAAATCAGAAAAAGAAAATGGTGAAATGTACAGATAAAATCAAAACAAGAATAGAAAAGGCCAAAACTTCTTGTGATAATGAAGACAATTTTTTTTTAATGAGAGAAAGAATAATAGAATGCTGTATATATGAGAGGAAGAATAATAGAATGCTGTATATGAAAATTCCCATCAATCAAAATGGAAAAATACACATAGAAGGGACAGATATTGAAGAAGTCAATCAATTTGCATACCTTGGCAGCTACATAGACCAGGATGGTGACACTAGAAAGGAAGTTAGGATCAGAATTGGCCAAGCAAAGACTGCATTTCAGAGAATGAGAAACATATTAGCCAACACATCTTTATCAATGAATGTTAGAAAACGAGTCCTAAAATGCTATATTGAACCTATCTTGTTATATGGAAGTGAATCATGGACAATAGGCAAGTCTGCACAAAAATCATTGGAAGCAGCAGAAATGTGGTTTATTAGAAGAATGTTGCGAATCCCCTGGACAGCAAAAATAACTAATGAAGAATGTATGAGAAGAGCTGGAGAGACAAAAAACCTTGTCAAAAAGATAAGAGAGAGACAGTGTACTTTCATAGGACATGCAATGAGAAGAGGGGGCATTGAAAATATTATAACAACAGGAAAAATAGAAGGAAGAAGATCAAGAGGAAGACCAAGAGAAATGATACTGGACAGTCTGACGGGATGGTGTGAGAGGAGATCACCAACTGAACTGATGGCCTGCATGAAGGATCGTGTACTCTGGAGAAGCATAATAGCCAACTCCAGTCGGCACATGATGATGATGATGATGATATGAGGGGAAGAATAATAGAATGCTGTATATAAGGGGAAGAATAATAGAATGCTGTATATAAGGGGAAGAATAATAGAATGCTGTATATGAGGGGAAGAATAATAGAATGCTGTATATGAGTGGAAGCATAATAGAATGCTGTATATGAGGGGAGGAATAATAGAATGCTGTATATGAGGGGAGGAATAATAGAATGCTGTATATGAGGGGAAGAATAATAGAATGCTGTATATGAGGGGAAGAATAATAGAATGCTGTATATGAGTGGAAGAATAATAGAATGCTGTATATGAGTGGAAGAATAATAGAATGCTGTATATGAGTGGATGAATAATAGAATGCTGTATATAAGGGGAAGAGTAATAGAATGCTGTATATGAGTGGAAGAATAATAGAATGCTGTATAAGAGTGAATGATCAAAAAAAAGGTCTGAATCAAAATCTGTCTCTCATGCTGAGTGTAGTTCAGGATTGCAGCACTCGATGCTGCCAGCCTACGCTTTTATTTACAATGATGACATGCTGTCATTTTGTCATGTGTTTTACTTTAGAAGTGTTGCCAAATGTGTGTGACTGTCATTGAATATCAAGCAGTTTTTGTTTGTATGTTTACACATTTCTTTCTCATGTATGTGAATCATCATTATTGTCTATGTTTTTACAGTTGCAAACACAGTTAAAAATGTAAAGTTAAGCTCCAGTAGAGATAGTAATGACTTGGTCAGTCTGAACATTAGTTGGACACCAGGAAAATTCACAGGGCCCACAACCTATTATATTACTGTACAAGAGTCTCATGGACTAAAGTCAGAAGAAGACCAAGAAACTTATTCTGTTGAAGGTTTGTAGTTTTGTTCTGTAAACTGTTCATGTATTTAAGTAGCTACTTATTTCAAGAAGGACTTTTTTTTCACAAAAATGTAGTCATATTTTCATCTTACTGTAATCATAGGTTGTGTTTGGTGTGGTATTACCACTTCATTTAACATGTCTAGTGTTGCTATTATCAGTTACTGTGTTAACTTATCACGTGTGTTAACTCATTGTGTTAACATGCATAGCATTTAAATATCTGAAAATTATTGTAACTTCTGACATATGATCAGTCAGTTGTACAAGCTCAGAACACAAACATTCTTTATAGACAGAGCCTTAACACAAGGTGCATATCAGAGGAGTGATGTAATGAAAGTGTGACAAATATGTGTATTAAAATTATGTCAAAATAAAAAATCAAATAAGTTGTTCTACCTCATGATCTGTGCTGCCATTTTCTTTTATGAAATCCTATATCACTGATATCCTGACTTTAATCTTAACTGCAAACCCTGATCCACTGTTGACAACTAGTATTTTTTATGTAATTGAAAAGATTAAACAAATTATGTCCATAATCATCTAATCCTTAGATTAATATCACAGATTTGTGTCCTATATTGAAATTCATCTCCAGTTTGTCATTCCTTTGATACGTCAATCTTTGGAGCTGCTCCTGAATGTGAGCACCCACCTTTATAAACAGTTTTAAAAAATAAGTAATAATAATAATGATAATCTTATATCCTTCTCGTGCTGCTAAACGTCACATAGGGCTCACAAAGTAGTTTGCCAATTTTTCCTGTCTTTGGCGAGTCTTTCAACCATATTAAGGGATTTTATGCCTGTTAATTTGGCCTCTCTTAACAATGTCCTCTTCAGAGTTTCATGCGGTCTGCCTCTTTTTTTTGGCCTGTTGTGTTCCACTTGATAGCTTGTTTTGGGATTCTCTGATCATTTCTTCTCATCAAGTGACCAACATATGTCTATCTCCTTTTCCTGATCACCCATGAGACTGGTTGTTGTTCAGTCATCTGTCTTATCTCTGCATTGTTCTTGAATTCATTACACTTGATGCAGAGTATTTTCCTTAGGCATTTGTTTTCAGAATAGTCTAATTTCTTTTCTATTTCTTTAGTTGTTTTCCAGCTTTCGCATGCATAAATGAGGGTGGATATTAAATTTGAATTGAATAGTCTTAACTTGGTTTTTGTGCTTATAACTTTTGAATTCCGTATGTTTTCAAGATTCTTGAAGATCGATGCTGATAATAGTAACAATAAATTCCACCACTCTTTATGAGCATCCTGACTTTTATGCACAGAAATGATCCTTTCTGAGTTCTAAGGTGCCTACCTGATTTAGTTGTCAGCTTTGTATTCACAGAAGACTGATGGAACATTTAAAAAGCCCTTATTTTCTTCTTTTTTCTTCTTTAAGGTTATGATAACAAAACATATGTTGTACCAAATGTCCTAGCTTTCTGGAGTTACACAGTTTACATCATAGCAGGAACAGGCAAAGGAAACAGTACTAAGTCTCTTGAACAAACAATTCAGACTGTGTCAAGTCGTAAGTTTTGTCAAAGTTTTTTTTCTTTTTCCTATTCTGTGAGATTATGAATGCAAATTTGTGCTCATATACTTATACGTAAACAATTTTTATGATTTTTTTTTTTTTGCATTTTCTAAATGAAATTGACAAAAAAATTTTAATTATAGTGTTTAATTGTGCATGTAATTTTGTCATAATCTGAGAGATTGTTATAAGCTGGTTTTTGCTTCAGCTTTTAACATTTAAAAAGTCCTGGCAGATAGAAATGTTTTTAATTCAGCAGTAATATATTTTATATGCAAACAGAAAGAAAGTTTTGCATTCTTCCATCAAAAAGTGATATATTTCACTTGTTTTATTTAAATATTCTGTTTACAGATCCTGGCACTGTTACAAATCTCACAGTGGAACAAGATAAAACAGTAGCTAAAAAACTCAATATATCATTCCTTTGTCCAGAGGAAAGAAAACGTAATGGGATAATCACAGCATTTATGGTTAAACAGACTTTACTGGGATCTAATAATAGTTCAGTAAGTGTGTGTTTCTTCAGAGTATTCTCCCTTCATTTTGTGCTGTGGTTGTTGGTATGTTCCTGTTTACTATGTTTTACAGTCAACTACAGTAAATTGTCTAAATTATTTTCTCAAGAAATTTATGTGTTCACAAAATGTTTACTAGGGTCTGAAAAATATGTTAATGAAGAAAAAACTGTCTTACATCCTTCCCGTGCTGTTAAACGTCACATAGGGCTTGCATAGTTGTTTGCCAAGTTTTCCTGTTCTCGGCGAAATGTATAAACTAGGACAAAAGTAGGAACAGCTTATTACTTTTGTCACATGCGATGGCCAGAAGCAGGTAAAAGATCGGCAGAAAACTTATGTTAATAATACATTCAGGCAGAGACGACAGTAAACATCAAGAGGGGGTAGGTATTGTTATGTCAAATGTAGCAGCAAAGAGCCTTGTAGAATGGGAACCAGTGAGCAGTCGTATAATAAGAGCACAATACAACCTAAGACATGGAAGAATGACAATAATACAGTGTTATGCACCCACGAACAATGCAGATAATGAGGTGAAAGATGATTTCTATCACCAGTTACAACAAATCATCAACAAAGTCCCTAAACACGACATCCTAATTGCTATGGGGGACTTCAACGCTAAGGTAGGTATAACATTATATTGGAAAATTTACTGTTACGATGGTTGGTTTGTCATAAAATGGATATATTCCGGGGTATTTTAATATTTTGACCATTTGATTTAGGGCCCTTGGTATTTTTGTTGTGTGGGCAGTTTAAAGGTCAGGGTGAGATGTTGGGTTCCATGGGATTTTTATGAACTTACCCTTGACATGTTAGTAATAGAAAAGTTATTTTCAGAATGTCCAGTGATTGTTCGTCGGAAGGTCGTAAACAGGAAGAATCACGGGCTGAGTGATTCTCAGGATAGAAATTTCACAGTGGAACAAGATAAAACAGTAGCTAAAAAACTCAATATATCATTCCTTTGTCCAGAGGAAAGAAAACGTAATGGGATAATCACAGCATTTATGGTTAAACAGACTTTATTGGGATCTAATAATAGTTCAGTAAGTGTGTGTTTCTTCAGAGTATTCTCCCTTCATTTTGTGCTGGTATGTTCCTGTTTACTATGTTTTACAGTCAACTACAGTAAATTGTCTAAATTATTTTCTCAAGAAATTTATGTGTTCACAAAATGTTTACTAGGGTCTGAAAAATATGTTAATGAAGAAAAAACTGTCTTACATCCTTCCCGTGCTGTTAAACGTCACATAGGGCTTGCATAGTTGTGTGCCAAGTTTTCCTGTTCTCGGCGAAATGTATAAACTAGGACAAAAGTAGGAACAGCTTATTACTTTTGTCACATGCGATGGCCAGAAGCAGGTAAAAGATCGGCGGAAAACTTATGTTAATAATACATTCAGGCAGAGACGACAGTAAACATCAAGAGGGGGTAGGTATTGTTATGTCAAATGTAGCAGCAAAGAGCCTTGTAGAATGGGAACCAGTGAGCAGTCGTATAATAAGAGCACAATACAACCTAAGACGTGGAAGAATGATAATAATACAGTGTTATGCACCCACGAACAATGCAGATAATGAGGTGAAAGATGATTTCTATCACCAGTTACAACAAATCATCAACAAAGTCCCTAAACACGACATCCTAATTGCTATGGGGGACTTCAACGCTAAGGTAGGTATAACAGTATATTGGAAAATTTACTGTTACGATGGTTGGTTTGTCATAAAATGGATATATTCCGGGGTATTTTAATATTTTGACCATTTGATTTAGCGCCCTTGGTATTTTTGTTGTGTGGGCAGTTTAAAGGTCAGGGTGAGACGTTGAGTTCCATGGGATTTTTATGAACTTACCCTTGACATGTTAGTAATAGAAAAGTTATTTTCAGAATGTCCAGTGATTGTTCGTCGGAAGGTCGTAAACAGGAAGAATCACGGGCTGAGTGATTCTCAGGATAGAAATTTCGGGAAGATTTAGGAGTAGCAGTTGTAGTTGATATTTAAAGACTGAACTCTTCCGTAGGAGGGGGGATTAGATTAATTAGTAGCTTGAGATTATTATGATTGAAAATTCATTATGTAGAGGTTGTCTGAGAAGAATGTTTCAGATAGGATGCTAGGATGTGAACTGTTAGCTTTTTTTCTTCCTTATGGATCCAATGTGTACATTTTTGATGCAGCTACAAGTTGTTAGAAATAGTTTGTAACAAAAGAAAAAGGAATCATTGTTAAAATACCAAAAAAAGGCAACCTTAGTGACTGTAACAATTGGAGAGGAGTAACCTTAATATCAGCTGTGTCAAAAGTATTTTGCATGGTCATTTTGAATAGACTTAATGATATAGTGGATACCGCAATGAGAGAAGGACAAGCAGGATTTTGAAAAGGGAGAAGCTGTCTCAACCAGATCTTTATTCTAAGAATAATACTTGAAGAACATATTGAAAAGCAGAAACCATTAATACTGAACTTCATAGACTTTAAAAAGGCTTTTGATAGCATACACAGAGATTCATTGTGGAGAATTTTAGGTCTATATGGAATACCATCTAAAATTGTCAACATCATTAAGGAGTTCTACAATGGATATGTTTGTGCAGTCAAAACAGAAGAAGGGATGAGTTAATGGTTCCAGATTGAAAAAAGGCATGAAACAAGGATGTATATTATTTCCCTTTGCTTTTTGGAATTAGAAAAGACAGATATTGAAGAAGTCAATCAATTTGCATACCTTGGCAGCTACATAGACCAGGATGGTGACACCAGGAAGGAAGTTAGAATTAGAATTGCAAAAGCTGCATTGATCTTCAAGAATCTTGAGAACATATGGAATTCAAAAGTTATAAGCACAAAAACCAAGTTAAGACTATTCAATTCAAATGTAATATCCACCCTCATTTATGCATGCGAAAGCTGGAAAACAACTAAAGAAATAGACAAGAAATTAGACTCTTTTGAAAACAAATACGTAAGGAAAATACTCTGCATCAAGTGGAACGAATTCAAGAACAATGCAGAGATAAGACAGATGACTGAACAACAACCAGTCTCATGGGTGATCAGGAAAAGGAGATAGACATATGTTGGTCATTTGATAAGAAGAAACAATCAGAGAATCCTAGAACAAGCTATCAAGTGGAACACAACAGGCTGAAGAAAAAGAGGCAGACCGCATGAAACTCTGAAGAGGACATTGTTAAGAGAGGCCAAATTAATAGGCATAAAATCACTTGATGAGGTTGAAGGGCTTGCAGAAGACAGGAAAAATTGGCAAACTACCTTGCGAGCTCTATGTGACGTTTAACAGCACGGGAAGGATATAAGATATAAGCTCTATTACTTAATGATTACAAAGTTGTAAGTTTTGCGCACTCTGATCCACCCCTGTTGGCATACACACGTGAGCCAAACCTTAAGGACATCCTTGTCCACAGCCACTTGAAGCAGAGCCTTACATATGTTGGCACCAGAAAATGTAACTGCCCCCGCTGTGTTACCTGCCCTATAGTCTTGGAAATGAAAACGATCACCTTTCCCAAAACTATCCTCCCTCTTGAGAACAGCCACATTCAGAATTATGGGACGCTGGAACCACACTGGTTAAACTTGCTATTCAGCTACACCTAACATCCTCCTCTTCAACAGTTATAATCCCTCTCCACTAAGCTCCACTCCCTTCTCACTTGTTACACATAGTTCAGAACCTCCTCACAGCATCACATTACAACCCCTCTACCCTAACTATAATCATCTATTTCACCTTCTCCTGGCTAGGTTAACATTGTACTGCTCTCTCTCTCCTCCATGGTTCCCCATCCACTACCCCCAGTTATGACCCACTATCACAGGTTTCCGTTTAAACAGTCTCCACACCCTACCATGCTCATTTCTGACACACAGCATCAGACAAGCAACATCTTCATACAGTTACAGCTAAGTGCTCTATTAATTATCCGTTTATTTTTATTTTTATTTATTTCTTTTTAATAGCATTTATGTGAATCTATATTTTGTCTCCTCTCTGTTTCTTCATCCTGTATGTTTTTGTATGATTAAGGCTCACACCGAAACATCTCAGTTTTGTAGTAATAAAGCTGCTGCTATTTTTTTTTCCTAGTTTATACATTTTTATATCTTATAACATGTTATGGTTGTGAACTGTACTTAGTATCTGACCTCCTCTATATCTTGTAACATGTTATGGTCGTGAACTGTACTTTGTATCTGACTTCCTCTATATCTTGTAAAACATTATGGTTGTGAACTGTACTTTGTATCAGGCCTCCTCTATATCTTGTAAAAAATTATGGTTGTGAAGTGTACTTTGTATCTGACCTCCTCTATATCATATAACATGTTATGGTTGTGAACTGTACTTAGAATCTGACCTCTTATATCTTGTAACATGTTATGGTTGTTAACTGTACTTAGTATCTGACCTCCTGTATCTTGTAACACATTATGGTTGTTAACTCCACTTAGTATCTGAGCTCCCTCTATATCTTGAAACATATTATGGTTGTTAACTGCACTTAGTATCTGAGCTCCCTCTATATCTTGAAACATATTATGGTTGTTAACTGCACTTAGTATCTGACCTCCCTCAATATCTTGTAACATGTTATGGTTGTGAACTGCACTTAGTATCTGACCTCCACCCTTATAACAACAGACAAATGGTAAAATTGATTTACAGACAGATGGACAGTCCTAGATGTGACTGTAAGATGGTGCATGATTGTTGTTGTATTATGTTCCATATTTCTTTGTCACTGAAATGAAAGCTTATTTCATTTGATCTGTTCATACATGTCCCAGGTCATACAGTAAAGAAAACAAATTACCGTTTCTATGTTGAGTTCATCCACAGCCATGATTATCTCCCTTTACAATGTTATCTGAAGCTGGTTCATTCCTTGCCTTATCTTTTTGAGTGCTTTTTTTTATATTTTCTTCTTTGCTTGTGGTCCTCTGTAATTAATGTTGAAAATTAAATAGTTCATTTCTCTGGTCACATTACAGATCTTGTATATGCTTTGACCATCTTTCTGTGATTTCCTCTTTTTTTTATATTCATAATAATTTTCCCTTCCCTCATTTTCAGACTGTCTGTTGCATTGCTTATTCTTTCCCATCAAAATTATTTTATGGAAGACTTTGCCAGTGGAAACTGTTCTTCAACCTAATCACATTCCTTCAGCCACAATTCTTTCTCGTCCATGCATTGTTTCATTATTTCTTTGTCAGTTTGTTCATGAAAAGTTTATTTTTGTACTTTCTTCTTTTTTACCCATCAAATTCAAGATGATCTGTCATCTGTTTTTTGTTCACTTGTAACTGCGCCTTTAAAATGCTACAAAATTTTTTAAATGAGTGGTGATGGAGGAACAGAACACTAATATTAAAAATATGAATTAATATCCTTTATTAAAGTTCAACAGCATCTCATACACACACGCACACAAATAACAAAATTGTAATGCTTAACACAGCCACCATACACAAACACACCACACACATACACAAATACTAGTAACAGATTGTTGGAAGCTCCATAGGTTTGTGAAAAATCTTACATCCTTCCCGTGCCATTAAACGTCACATAGGGCTCGCATGGTAGTTTGCCAAGTTTTCCTGTTTTCCGTGAGTTTTTCAACCTCATCCAGGGATTTTATGCCTATTAATTTGGCCTCTCTTAGCAATGTCCTCTTTAGAGCTTCACGTGGTCGACCTCTTTTTCTTCAGCCTGTTGTGTTCCATTTGATAGCTTGTTTTGGGATTCTCTGACTGTTTATTCTCATCACATGACCAACTTATGTAAAAAAAAAAGTGTGAAAAATAGGCTATGAAAAATAAAGAAATTAGAGACTTCCAGAATTGAGATGAATGTCAAGGACAAGAGAATAAGTGAAAGTTGAATGACAAGATCCAGTAGTATAAATGTCCTGACAGGACAGAATGTTCTTACTGAAAGTCTGTGATAACCTTTAGATATGAAATTACTGTCACAAATTTTAATCTTCTCTCCTTGCTGTCCATAGATTCTGTGTGAATGAGAGAATATTTCCTTTTTTTCTTGATATGACAGCTCTAACACAGATAGTGATTTTAAAATACTGAAATAATATGCTGTCTGTCCATGATATAGGAGTCAAACTTAACACAAGAGGGAGATCTCTGTAAAGACAGATTCATTAATATCAGTGTATGGAAGGACATTGTTGTACAACAAAACTATACATTTCAGGTAAGTTACAGACATTATTATATGTTGATGTGTGTAGATATATATAACTGTATCATGAAAATGTTGTTGAGATGATAGTAATGTAGTCATCACTGAGGTAGAGAGTTTGTAACCCTTTCTTCTGCTTGTTGAATCTTTGTGGAGTCAGATTCTTTTGATTATTTCAGGACTTATATGTGTATGTAAAAACAAAATTTTTTTAAATTACTCTTAATATATAGTATAAAAGTTTTAAGTTACTGGTGTGAATTTCTTATTTATATTAAAGACTTCATATAAACAATATAATTTAGCATGCTTATCAGAAAAAAAAAACATGTAAAATGTTATTATCCCTTACGGAGTAATGTTTGTATTAACTTTATGAATTAATTAAAAAGATGAGTGATGAAAAAAAAAATTTTTTTAAAGCCCTAGACACAGTTTCCTTATAGTAAAACTACCAAAGAAGGGTGACCTCAGAGATTGCGGGAACTGGAGAGGCATTACCCTACTGCCACTCACCAGTAAAGTATTTTGCAGAATTGTACCAACACTTGAGGAAAAACTTCGGAAAGAGCAGGCAGGATTTAGGAAAAGAAGATCATGCATAGACCACATATTTGTACTTAGACAAATATTAGAACAGACAAATGAATGCCATAGCACAACATATGCATTGTTTATAGATTTTGAGAAAGCCTTTGACAGTGTCAACAAAGATGCACTGTGGAAAATCCTAAGATGCCATGGCCTCCCCCATAAGATAGTAAATGTAATCAAAGCCCTATATGAGGGTTTTCAGTGCAAAGTGATCTGTGGAGAACATACCTCCAGCAGCTTTAAGGTACAAACAGGAGTGAAACAGGGACGTGTACTATCACCAACATTATTTGTCTTGGCAGTAGACTGGTTAATGAAGGAGGCAACATCAGACAAACGCAGAGGATTACAGTGGACCCTTGACACAGTGCTGGAGGACCTTGACTTTGCGGGCGACATTTATCTATTATCAAGCAGTCACAAAGATATGCAAGATAAAATAAACAAACTAACTGAGAATGCAAACAACATAGGACTAAAGATCAACATAGGAAAGACAAAGTTAACTCTTTCCGTGGGTTTGGTCGATATAGCGATTCTTCCGGTATCCCGAAGCTACCATATGGTCATTATAGTGACAATTGTTTGTTTCAATAAAACAACTGGTGTAACATATAGATTGTACATATTTCGTCCGTGATTCCGGTGACACTTTTCAAAATGACGAAAGAGTGCCTAGCTACGAGCGATGCCGAGTGAGAAAAAGGAAGAGAAAGACCGAAATTTTTCAATTTTTGATGATGTAGATAGGGGTATGGACATGGCCTGTGACCACTCCACTGCTCTTGAATGTATCCCAAGTAAATCTAGACATATTTAGATGACTGGAGAAGTAGTTAGGAGTTATTTCAGACATTAATTTAGTGAGAATGCAACATAGAATCAGAATACGAGATCGACAAGTAGATCTACGCATCTCAGATGGTAAGTAGTGCAGATCTAGACCTTGCCGATGGTGAGCTGGCCACAATCAGTGTCTAAAAACATCACATTACTTCTTTTTTCCTAAAAAAACTCTGCATTTATGAAATTTTCATTCATTTAGCTATACTTTGAAACATATTAAGTATACAGAAGTACATGGAAATACTGTTTTCCATTCCATTTTACAACTAGACCCCCTTACAGACCAAGACCCGTGTTTTTAGTCCCATTCGTACCCATACGTCCGCTTTTCGTCATACGTAACGGGAAGAGTTAATGAAGCAAAATGTGAACAACAGAAAGGTACTCAGAGTAGGTAGCAAGTTAGTGGAGGAGGTCAACGAATTTGTATACCTTGGCAGTAGAGTAGTAGAAAATGGAGACAGCACAGAGGACACAACAGCAGACTTACTAGAGCAAACTAGGCTTTTGCAGTGCTACAGACTATATGGAAATAAAAAAAAAATAAGCACAAATACGAAAATCAGGATATTTAAGAGTAATGTTCTAAGTGTACTACTCTATGGAAGTGAATGCTGGAAAATCACCAAAACCATAGAAAACAAGTTAAATTCTTTCCAGACTAAATGTTTACGAAGAATTAGAAAAATATTTTGGCCAAACACCATAAGAAATAACATCTTATTGGCAGAAATGCAGATGAAGCCACTGACAACAATTATTGAGGAAAGACGGTGGCGATGGTTGGGACATGTGCTCCGAATGACTGACAACTCACTACCAAAAATAGCACTAAGATGGACACCACAGGGGAACAGAAGTAAGGGTAGACCAAAAAAGACATGGAGAAGAACAACAGAAAGGATGTTGAGCAATAGAGGGCTCACCTGGGCAAGAGCAGAAAAAAGGCGAAGGACAGGCATTTGTGGAAAACCCTTGCAGAAGCCCCATGTGCCCTGGGCACTTAAGGTTCAGAGAGAGAGAGAGAGAGACACAGTTTACCAAAGTACCATGTGCTTCACACAGTTTATAATTCATTGATGAGACTCAGAAGAAGAATTTTAAAAAGAAACTGAAACATTTAAGAGTTCCAAATTGAAGAGAAAAACAAATTACATAAATCTGTAATTATAAATCACAATGTTTGCTGTTTGATAAAGGGGTAACTCAGTCATTTGCATGTCCCTTGGGGAACTTTGCCTCCCTAACAGCTCTCCTGTAGGTCTCTCAGTTGTGAGCAAGATTCCCTGCTGCTGATGCATCCATTTCCAAATCATCAGTGATGTCTTGCAGCCATCTTCACCTTGGTCTTCCTCTTTTTCCCATTATGTCTTTTTCCAAGACTGTCTTCTCTAAATTCTCATGATGTCCAAAATATTTAAGTTTCCTCTGTTTAATCTTCTTTACTAGCCAGCTTTCTTCAGTACTAAGTTTGTGTAGTATGGATATATTTGTTATTTTTTGTGTCCATGAAATTTTAAACTGTAACTGAAGTTAAAAAAATTGATATTAGTATTTCATAGTATTTCCCTCAAACCAGAAAATGGTTTATAGAACCTAACAGACATAGTGTCCAAGCAAATTATATTGTAAGATGTGTGTTAATAATGTGTGTTCAGTTATACTTGAGCCTTATTTTGCCTCTCTTTTTGTTTCTTTTGACACTGTGTTATGATCATAGACACCAAAAAGGTTCCATCTCTTCTGTCTTAACAAATTAATGAATATCAAATGACAAGAAAGGTTCCATCTCTTCTGTCTTAGCAAATTAATGAATATCAAGTGACACCTCTGAGGTTCTGCCATATGCTAAAGCTTCCATACATGGTGACAGAACTTAGCAGCAGAAGATTAAGATAGCTGGAGCTTAAACAGGAATGAATGACAGCCATATTGCCAAGAGTATATTATTTGATGAACTTGTGAAGAGAGTAGACATGAGATAGACCCATACTGAAATGCAAAGATATTTGTAAGACATCCATGAGAGATATTCTCATCAACTGTAGTAACTGAAAAACTGGCAAAAGACCATGCCTAAAAGAAAGCAACTTTGTGAAATGATGCTGCACTATTCTAGGAGAAAATAAGTAAAGACAAAAGACACAAGCACAAAGTAACCTAACCTTGTAATATAAACATATTGCATTGTTACTGTGATAAACTGTTTACATTCAGTTACTGATAGAAGCTGTTACCAAAACAGTGCTAAGCAACTTCTATAAATAGCTAATATCAACTTGCTTCAAAGTCATTTTCAAAGAGAAAAGAAAGGAAAAAAAAAAGCCACCATAATTATTATACATGAGACACCAGTTTCATGAATCATTTATATATCATTTATAATATGAAGATGTGTTTTTCTTCATAGATTAAAATATGAAAAATATTTGCTTCTGAAACTACTAATATTAAAAGATTTTATCACAATTGGGTCAAAGGTTTTGTATGAACTGTAACAAAAGTTTATTATACATACATTTAAAAGCATAGTGATAAATGATCATGTTTTCTACTTGTGTTAATTATGTAAGTTATGCTTGAACAAATATTGTTATCTGCAGATAAAGACTTTCAATCAGGAATATGCTGGAGACTATGGAGATAGCTTTAGTCTGTACTTAGAACCCAAAGGTAATCTCTTGTGTAGCCATTTGCATGTTTTTTAACTGACAGAGCTACTTTTGTTATGTCTTTATATGATTCTCAGCATGTCATTCTTCATCTACACATGTCCCGAGTGAAAACTTGGACATATTTAATGGAAAAACCCTTGTCAGTCTGAGCTTGTGGGAGTTCTTGTTTTGAACTGATAAATTCATTTGTTGTAGTTACTGAACAACAGCATCTAAGTTATTGGTCTCCATAAATCTTTGCTTAGTTGAAAAAAATTTGCTTACATTCTGCTGCTGTTGGATGCTGTTTGTTTCTTTAGCAGTTCAAAGTCATTGTGTACATGTGTGCATGCGCATGTGCACGTGCAAGAGAGAGAGAGAGAGACATGCATCATGTACCAGAAGTTGGACAGTCACAAACTGATGGATTTACTTGCAGTGATCTCGCTGATGGTAGAGGTTGTTTATTTCATCATTTACTGAGTCTGATGTATTCTATTCTTAGAATATTTTTCCAGCAGTTTTATAGTGTCAGAACCTGTCTGCCATTATAGTCCATTTCTCTTGTAGTTGATTGAATTTCTGTCATCAGTATCAGAATGTTTTACATAAAGATTAAGTAATACAAGAACTGGCTTCCAGATTATCATGTCAGTTTTTGTGGTGCCATCTTCATGCAGTCTCCTGGTAGATGTCATCACACCTTTGAGTGCTCCTGTAATAATGATGTACCTACATTTAATTGTTGATGAGTACATTTTGTTTTCACGTTATTTTTCTAACCTCGTGTTGATGTGACCAGACTGCTAAGATGATAGTCCTTTCTAACTTTCTTACCTTCTAAGGGTATATTCTTCACATGATAGTAACAATAAAATATGTCTGGAAAATCATTTGAAGTGGTTTTACTCCCAAAGAATTATTGTCTTGTAAATAGAGTACTAAAGGTTAGCAAAGAAGCTTGGAGTCCTCTCTTAGTGTAGTAGTAAAGAATTATTGTCTTGTAAATAGAGTACTAAAGGTTAGCAAAGAAGCTTGGAGTCCTCTCTTAGTGTAGTAGCAAAGAATTATTGTCTTGTAAATAGAGTACTAAAGGTTAGCAAAGAAGCTTGGAGTCCTCTCTTAGTGTAGTAGCAAAGAATTATTGTCTTGTAAATAGAGTACTAAAGGTTAGCAAAGAAGCTTGGAGTCCTCTCTTAGTGTAATAGTAAAGAATTATTGTCTTGTAAATAGAGTACTAAAGGATAGCAAAGAAGCTTGGAGTCCTCTCTTAGTGTAATAGTAAAAATTGTCTTGTAAATAGAGTACTAAAGGATAGCAAAGAAGCTTGGAGTCCTCTCTTAGTGTAGTAGTAAATGTGATCTCTTTTTTTCTTAAGCCCAAACTTCCATTCTCTTTGATACATTCTTGGCAATGAATTGTATGTTATCTCTGGGGCCACTTGGCTACCTATATAACATCTTTCTTAAATGACTTGTATGTCAACATTAACAATGTCATTTTGTCCATAGTTCCACAGCTTAGAGAAAGTATGGAAAAATTTGATGTGGAAAAGTTGATCAGCAAGTCAAACAAAGGCAATGAAGAGACAAAGATCGGTGTTGTTTTATGTGCTCCATGTTTGACTGATAAAAGCCAGGGTATTGTGACAAATGTGGGACTCATTGTCTGTGTTGGAGATCAGAAATGTCCTCAGTCAGGTAAGAAAGAACAGTAATTGTTTGTGTACAGATTTTTTAAAATAAGAAGAAACAAGGCCTTTACACAGTAAAGTACCAGAGCATAATATTGTATGATTCAGTCAGTTATATGCATGTCCCTTATGGAACTTTGCCTCCCTAACAGCTCTCCTGCATTGTATGCTTCAGTCAGTTATATGCATGTCCCTTATGGAACTTTGCCTCCCTAACAGCTCTCCTGTATTGTATGCTTCAGTCAGTTATATGCATGTCCCTTATGGAACTTTGCCTCCCTAACAGCTCTCTTGTAATAGACCTTGACAAAAATAAACAAAGCACTTTTAGACATGATAAAAAGAAAACTGACAAGAGATTTACCTAGGACTTGAACCACAGACTTCAGTAGGACAAGCAGTGGTCTACATTAATCAGCTCAGCCCAGTATTTATATCACTACCAAAAAAAAAACCAAACTCAGTAGAATGTA
>CM019692.1:2089664-2134268 GCA_009760885.1 Achatina immaculata
GTCATATTCATCTTTATCTTCCTTAAGACTTCTTCTCCGATCCATTAGTTGCAAAATTTCTTCTGTCATTCACCCCTGTTTAGCGTGTCTTTTATTTGGAGGTAGGATTTCAATAGATGTTTTCTGAATAGAGTCTTTAAGCATATTCCATTGTTCATCAATCATTTCAATCTTCTCTATAGCATTATACCTATTGTGTACTATGGTCCTATATTGTTCTTGTATTGTCTTATCTTTCTGTAACAGCTCTCTATCTAGTTATTTGTTTTTAGCTGCTACCTTTAACCTCTTTAGCCTGATTCTCACTTTTCCTACGACTGGGATGTGGTCAATGTTGCAATCTGTGGTTGGTCTTGTTTTCACGGATATTAGAGAGTTCCTGAATCTTCTGTTGATCATAATGTAATCCAGTTACATATGTTATTATTTGGGCTTTCCCATGTGCATAGTCGCCTTGGGTGTTGTTGAAACCAAGTAGTTCCTATTATTATTTTATTCTTTTCTGCTCACTCAATCAACATCTCTCCTCTTGTATTTCTGATACCTAGTCCATACTTATCAGTAGCTTCATTGTCTTGTTCAGTCCCTACTTTTGCATTTAAATGACCCAGCACAAAGTTTACTTCCCATGGTTTGCACTATTTCATTGCCATGTCCAGATTGTTGTAAAATTCTTTGTTGTAAAACCCATTATTATGGTGAAATATTTTATTTTTCCTAGCATCTGAGCCTGAGACCAACGTGGGAGCTGTTGTGGGTTTTGTTTTGGGTGGACTGGCACTAATACTCTGTACCTGCATTATTCTGTGGTGTGTCTGCAGGAAACACAATACAAAGACAAAGAGCAGTGAGTAAAATATTCAACTTTTTTCTTTTTTTTTTAGTAAGTTTTATTCATGAAGCTCAAATGCATCTATAGTAACAGGTTTAATAGATACTAGGTTAGGCAGATATCATAAGCATCTTCACAAAAGAAGGTAAGACAGCAGTTATCTGAAACCAGATAAAAGGGTTGGCGACTGCAGTAAAACTGGTTTAAATAAATAAGGTAGACAGAGGTGTATGGTGCAGTTTTACAAAGTGAGGGAGGGAGTGAGTAAGGTGAGAAAAAAATGAATAGAAAGTATGAGAATGTATAAATGAAAAACATACAACATCCAATATTTCGGTGTGAGCCTTATTCGAGGATACATACACAACAATACAAAAACACGAAGAACTTATCTGAATGTGTCTTCCATCCAAGTAGAGAACAGAAATGTGTGTAGTAGAAGGGAGAAGGAAAGACCACACTGCCTCCAACAAAAGATGCCCGATAGAGCCAATCATAAAGAAGAGGTGGGGAGAGAGGAGGAGAACAAGTGGGAGAAAGGGGTGGGGGGAAGGCAATAGAAACATGATGGCCACTGGGGGGGGGGAGAGGGGAGGGAAAAGGGGATGCGGAGAGATAATGAATGAAGAACATAAACACCTGCAGGGAGAAAATGTGAAACTGGTGAATAGGACAAGACCCTAAAACACCAATATGTTGGCAGAGAAGAAAACTGTGTGGTGGTAGGGAGGGGTAGCATAGAGAAAGAAAGTAGAGTTTAAAAAAAAAGGGCGGGGGCCAGTGGAAAAATAAAGAAGTACAGAAAGCTGAAGACATTGTTAATTCCAGCTGGGCGGAGATAGCCAGTCTGGAAAATGTGGCGCTGTTCTAGGACCCTCCAAGATCATACATCAGCAGAACAAGAGCGGATCGCACTAACAGAAATGTCCTGTTTTCCCCTGTGGTTGCTAAGGCAAAAATGTTTAGCCACAGGTGTCCAGGCCCTCTTAGAAATATCACTGAGATGCTGGAGAAATCGATCTCCTAAGCGTAAACCAGTCTCACCTATGTACTTCAAACCACAACGTTTGCACATGATAGCATAAATAACATTACGTGAAGTACAGGTGAAACCCTCCTGAACTGATAACAGATGATTTTTGATGCAATATCCGTATTAATTTTACAGGACCACATGATAAATGAAAAAGTAGAAATTCTGACCAATTTAATTTTGTATTATTACAGACAACCCAAATGTAAATCTGAAAGCAGAAGATGGTGTTAGCTTCGGCCAGGTCTACACATCTCCTAGGCATTTTACACAACCAAAAGAGGAAAGCTCACATATTTATTCTGAAATCAGTGACTATGACTACATCAGTAATCAGATTCTGCAGAACATTACAAGTTCTCAGCCAACAAACATGGAACTCCAAGATGTGAGGTCACGTGACAGTTACTCTAGAACCAGGCCTGCTGCAGGAGGTCAGCTGATGTACCCTTATGAAAATTCTATCACAGCAAGATACAAGGAAGATAATATTCAGTATGAAAATTATTTATAATGTTTGTCTAAATACATTCATCAATGACATTTTCTGACAAGTTCATAAGCAAAATTTCTAACCTTTTGTCTTAAAACAAGAGAAATTGAACTGATTTCATTTGTTAATCTTTTTGAGCGTGCGTGCATGTGCATGTGAGTGTGGTGATGATAGTGTGTGTGTGGTGGTAGTGGTGGTGGTGTGTAATGGTGTGTGGTGTGTGTGTATGTATGTGCATGTGCACACACGCATGTGTGAGTGTGTGGATGGGTAGGTGGGTGCATGAATCTGTGCTTGGATTTGTTCATTTTAAATTAGAAATTATTTTGAAGTCTTTAATGTCGCATTATTTGTGCAGTTTAAGCTATTTTAGTTTCCTTATACAAGTAGTTTTTAAAATTGTATGCACTTCTGTATAGTTTAAGCATGTTTTATGTAGTTTATATGAGTAGTTTTTGTGTGTGTGTGTGTGTGTGTGTGTGCATCTGATCTGCTTAGTGCATGTTTCTTGACATCATACAATATCTGCAACAATTTTGTGTGGAGCTATCAGTAACAATTTTGTGTGGAGC
Source organism: Achatina immaculata (assembly GCA_009760885.1). Classification (NCBI taxonomy): domain Eukaryota; kingdom Metazoa; phylum Mollusca; class Gastropoda; order Stylommatophora; family Achatinidae; genus Lissachatina; species Lissachatina immaculata. Next base: position 2,092,595 of record CM019692.1, read on the forward strand.
TATCAGTAACAATTTTGTGTGGAGCTATCAGTAACAATTTTGTGTGGAGCTATCAGTAACAGTTTTGTGTAAACCTGTCAGTAACAATTTTGTGTGGAGCTATCAGTAACAATTTTGTGTGGAGCTATCAGTAACAATTTTGTGTGGAGCTATCAGTAACAATTTTGTGTAAACCTGTCAGTAACAATTTTGTGTAAACCTGTCAGTAACAATTTTGTGTAAACCTGTCAGTAACAATTTTGTGTGGAGCTGTCAGTAACAATTTTGTGTGGAGCTGTCAGTAACAATTTTGTGTAAACCTGTCAGTAACAATTTTGTGTGGAGCTGTCAGTAACAATTTTGTGTGGAGCTATCAGTAACAATTTTGTGTGGAGCTATCAGTAACAATTTTGTGTAAACCTGTCAGTAACAATTTTGTGTGGAGCTATCAGCAACAATTTTGTGTAAACCTGTCAGTAACAATTTTGTGTGGAGCTATCAGTAACAATTTTGTGTGGAGCTATCAGTAACAATTTTGTGTGGAGCTATCAGTAACAATTTTGTGTAAACCTGTCAGTAACAATTTTGTGTAAACCTGTCAGTAACAATTTTGTGTAAACCTGTCAGTAACAATTTTGTGTGGAGCTGTCAGTAACAATTTTGTGTAGACCTGTCAGTAACAATTTTGTGTGGAGCTGTCAGTAACAATTTTGTGTGGAGCTGTCAGCAACAATTTTGTGTAAACCTGTCAGTAACAATTTTGTGTAAACCTGCAACAATTTTGTGTGGAGCTATCAGCAACAATTTTGTGTAAACCTGTCAGTAACAATTTTGTGTGGAGCTATCAGTAACAATTTTGTGTGGAGCTATCAGTAACAATTTTGTGTGGAGCTATCAGTAACAATTTTGTGTAAACCTGTCAGTAACAATTTTGTGTAAACCTGTCAGTAACAATTTTGTGTAAACCTGTCAGTAACAATTTTGTGTGGAGCTGTCAGTAACAATTTTGTGTAGACCTGTCAGTAACAATTTTGTGTGGAGCTGTCAGTAACAATTTTGTGTGGAGCTGTCAGCAACAATTTTGTGTAAACCTGTCAGTAACAATTTTGTGTAAACCTGCAACAATTTTGTGTGGAGCTATCAGTAACAATTTTGTGTGGAGCTATCAGTAACAATTTTGTGTGGAGCTATCAGTAGCAATTTTGTGTGGAGCTGTCAGTAACAATTTTGTGTGGAGCTATCAGTAACAATTTTGTGTAGACCTGTCAGTAACAATTTTGTGTAAACCTGTCAGTAACAATTTTGTGTAGACCTGTCAGCAACAATTTTGTGTAGAGCTGTCAGCAACAATTTTGTGTAGAGCTGTCAGCAACAATTTTGTGTAGAGCTGTCAGCAACAATTTTGTGTAGAGCTGTCAGCAACAATTTTGTGTAGAGCTGTCAGCAACAATTTTGTGTAGAGCTGTCAGCAACAATTTTGTGTAGAGCTATCAGCAACAATTTTATGTAGAGCTGTCAGCAACAATTTTATGTAGAGCTATCAGCAACAATTTTGTGTAGAGCTATCAGCAACAATTATGTGTAGAGCTGTCAGCAACAATTTTGTGTAGAGCTGTCAGCAACAATTTTGTGTAGAGCTGTCAGCAACAATTTTGTGTAGAGCTGTCAGCAACAGTTTTGTGTAGAGCTGTCAGCAACAATTTTGTGTAGACCTAACAGCAACAATATTGTGTAGAGATGTCAGCAACAATTTTTTGTAGAGCTGTCAGCAACAATTTTATGTAGAGCTGTCAGCAACAATTTTGTGTAGAGCTATCAGCAACAATTTTGTGTAGAGCTGTCAGCAACAATTTTATGTAGAGCTGTCAGCAACAATTTTGTGTAAACCTATCAGCAACAATTTTGTGTAGAGCTGTCAGCAACAATTTTGTGTAGAGCTATCAGCAACAATTTTGTGTAGAGCTATCAGCAACAATTTTGTGTAGAGCTGTCAGCAACAATTTTGTGTAGAGCTGTCAGCAACAATTTTGTGTAGAGCTGTCAGCAACAATTTTGTGTAGAGCTGTCAGTAACAATTTTGTGTAGACCTAACAGCAACAATATTGTGTAGAGATGTCAACAACAATTTTTTGTAGAGCTGTCAGCAACAATTTTGTGTAAACCTATCAGCAACAATTTTGTGTAGAGCTGTCAGCAACAATTTTGTGTAGAGCTATCAGCAACAATTTTGTGTAGAGCTGTCAGCAACAATTTTTTGTAGAGCTGTCAGCTACAATTTTGTGTAGAGCTGTCAGCTACAATTTTATGTAGAGCTGTCAGCAACAATTTTGTGTAGAGCTGTCAGTAACAATTTTGTGTAGAGCTGTCAGCAACAATTTTTTGTAGACCTTTCAGCAACAATTTTATGTAGAGCTGTCAGCAACAATTTTGTGTAGAGCTGTCAGCTACGATTTTATGTAGAGCTGTCAGCAACAATTTTGTGTAGAGCTGTTTCATTAAAACTTATTAATTACTTTGAAACATTTTTTTTTGTAAATTTTATTGCGTGCATAGTTTATCAGAGCATTCATAATATATGTAAGTAATGTCTTATGGGATGAATTTTATGCTATGACTTCATTAATTGTGCTCTACCTTGCTGACTGTGTTGCCCTTTTTTTAATGTCAAATTTGTTTGTTTTGGGGGACACGGGAGTGTGTCATTAAACTACACATGAAAAAAAAAGAAAATTGAGTCTATTTAAATATATACTGGAAGCAAAGAGCAGCAGTTAGAGTGAGCACTGACATAGGTGCGTATCAGGTTATAAAATGAGGCATATGGCAAGCATGATATATTCTCATTATACAGTAAAAAGATGAGAGCCATTAAAAGTGTGAAAGATGTTAAAATAGAAGGCATTGAAACAACAATAACAACTGATGGCAAGTGCACAAATGAAATAAAATAACAAATAAGTAAGGCAAAGGCAGCTTTTTATGATATGAAGATACTAACAAATAAGTAAGCAAAGGCAGCTTTTTATGATATGAAGATACTAACAAATAAGTAAGCAAAGGCAGCTTTTTATGATATGAAGATACTAACAAATAAGTAAGCAAAGGCAGCTTTTTATGATATGAAGATACTAACAAATAAGAAAATGTTATTAAAAGTTAAGAAAAGAGTGTAACAGTGACAGAGCCAGTGTTGCTGTTTAGTTATGAAACAGTCAAGAAAAAGATGACAAAGAAACTACAAAGATTTAGTTTTGGTGAAAGATGCAGCAGATACCCTGGGCAGACATAAAAACCAACGAAGAAGTCCTCAGAGAAGTTTCAGAACAATGAAAACTGGTTAAAATGATAAGAAAAAGATAGTCAAAATTTCTTGGATGTGTCATGAGATGACAGACATTAGTGAACCTAGTAATGATTGGAAAATTCACTATACTTACAGGTGCCAACTTCAATAACTGCACAGCAGAGGCAGAAGCAATAAAAACAGCAGCAGTGAAATACTTCACAGAACATAAAAACAGCACTGAGAGGAAAATGATATTTTTCACATATTCACAATCCATAATATGAGCACTGAAAATCAAAAGATTAACAACCCCAAGGAAGTTTCCAAGAAAGGCGCTGTTCTAGGACCCTCCGAGATCGTACATCAGCAGATCCTAGAACAGCGTCTTATTTTCCAGACTGGCTGCCTCCACCCAGCTGGAATTAACAATGTCTTCAGCTTTCTGTAACTTCTTTATTTCTCCACTGCCCCCCCCCCTTTTTTTTAAAACTCTACTTCCTTTCTCTATGCTACCCCACCCTACCACCACCCTATTTTCTTCTCTGCCAACATTTTGGTCCCCCCCACCTCTAGCGGCCATCATGTTTCTATTGCCTTCCCCCACCCCTTTCCCCCACTTGTTCTTCTCCTCTCTCTCCACCTCTTCTTTACGATTGGCTCTATCGGGCATCTTTTGTTGGAGGCAGCATGGTTTTTCCTTCTCCCTTCTACTACACACATTTCTGTTTCCTACTTGGAGGAAGACACATTCAGATAAGTTCTTCGTGTTTTTGTATTGTTGTGTATGTATCCTCGAATAAGGCTCACGCCGAAATATCGGATGTTGTATGTTTTTCATTTATACATTCTCATACTTTCTGTTCGTTTTTTTTTCTCACCTTACTCACTCCCTCCCTCACTTTGTAAAACTGCACCATACACGTCTGTCTACCTGTTTGGGACGCAAAGTTCCGCAAGGGACATGCAAATGAATGAATGAATGACAATGACATCACAGTTATTTGTGCCCAATCCAATATGATAAGAGGAAACTGGGGTACGGGCTACCGAACAATTAACTAAAATCAACGCCATAGGAAATTTTGATCAATGCGAAAACTTAACACACATTACATGCATAACTATCGAGGGAACTGTTAAATAAAACAACTTTCTCACTCGAGAACCTTCCAGCTTAATGCTGTCACAATATTCACGTTCATCTCCATATTACGCCTGCAACTGTTTCAGTATACACTGTTCAATGAGAACTAAGAACTACAGAAACAAGTTCTGTTTCAGTATACAGTGTTCAATGAGAACTAAGAACTACAGAAACAAGTTCTGTTTCAGTATACAGTGTTCAATGAGAACTAAGAACTACAGAAACAAGTTCTGTTTCAGTATACAGTGTTCAATGAGAACTAAGAACAACAGAATTAAGTTTCACAATATCTACAATATTATCTATAGCTACGGAGAAAACACTGACAAACACAAACTTACAAGTTTTTTTTCTGTGCTTTTGTGGGGGTGAAGACGCTGTCCCATGAGGCAATCAGCGACCCATAGCTGATAAGTCAGGGTCAGGGTTAAGCGACCCATAGCTGACCAAAACCCTGTCCCACCTCTCCGTGGTACCCACAATAACAGAACTAGCCTGACTAACGGGACAGGGATCGCCATAGTCCCATGGTGGTGGAGTCTGATAAAGAAGCATTGCACACCCCCTGCTTTTTAGCTGTACTCCGGGACTGAAAAAGTAGCTGCCATAATCCGCTCCCACGCTGATACGATGCTGTGCCTCAACATCTCTACAGCATCAGCTGCAAAGAACAAAGCTCACAGTTACAGGGAGTTCGTACAAGATCTATAAATACAATCAAGTGGAAACTCTACCATGTTGTTGTATCAGGATTGAGGAAGTAGAAAATGTGCATTTTAAAATGCAAGAATAATTAGTGTATATGAAACTTAAGTATATGAAACTATACACGAAGGCACTGCAGTAAAGCTGTGATAACAAAATGTATAAACTAGGGGGAAAAAAGTAAGAACAGCTTTATTGCTTAACGAGCACACAGTTGTGATGTTTTAGTGTGAACCTTAATCATACAAAAAACACACAGGATGATCACACACACACACACAGAGGATAAAATATAAATTCACATGATTGATATGTAATAAATAGGAATGGAAAAATAGAATGAATGTAGCACTTAGCTGTGACTTATAAGAAGATGCGACTTGTAAGAGGATGTGTTTAGAAGTGGGCATGGTGGAGTGTAGGGAATGTTTAAATGGAGACTTGTGTTGTGTGATAGGTGGGTCGTAAGTGAAGATGGTATAAACTTAGCGGAGGTGCTAAGTCCACACTGGGAACATTTAAGGGGAGGGACAGGACCTGGAACACAACTGCAACCCCAAATCCATGGCCTATCTACTACCGTACTGGGTCATCATCATCATCAGGTGCCGTGCCGACTGGCGTTGGCTATTATGCTTCTCCAGAAAAAACATCCTTCATGCAGGCCATCAGTTCAGTTGGTGATCTCCTCTCACACCATCCCGTCAGACTGTCCAGTATCATTTCTCTTGGTCTTCCTCTTGATCTTCTTCCTTCTATTTTTCCTGTTGTTATAATATTTTCTATGCCCCCTCTTCTCATTGCATGTCCTATGAAAGTACATTGTCTCTCTCTTATCTTTTTGACAAGGTTTTTTGTCTCTCCAGCTCTTCTCATACATTCTTCATTAGTTATTTTTGCTGTCCAGGGGATTCGCAACATTCTTCTAATAAACCACATTTCTGCTGCTTCCAATGATTTTTGTGCAGACTTGCCTATTGTCCATGATTCACTTTCATATAACAAGATAGGTTCAATATAGCATTTTAGGACTCGTTTTATAACATTCATTGATAAAGATGTGTTAGCTAATATGTTTCTCATTCTCTGAAATGCAGTCTTTGCTTGGCCTATTCTGTTCCTAATTTCTGTACTGCATTTCTCATCTGAAGTTATTACTGCTCCAAGGTATTTGAATTTCTGCACCTGCTTTAGAATAGTTCAGTTTAATTTTATACTGCATGCTGGTGGATTCTGTTTCTTAGATATAACCATAGTCTCTGTCTTTTTGATGTTCAAAGTAAGGCCTTTCTGTTCACTTTCTTTTGCGACTTTATCCAAGAGATTTTGCAGGTCTTGTTGGTTTCTCAGCTATCAGTACTGTGTCGTCAGCATACCGAAGGTTGTTAATATTGTATCCTCCAATTTTTATGCCTGGTTCTGTGATGATTGTTCTTAGAATATTCTCGCTATACAGAGAAAAAAAGGTCTGGAGATAGTACACATCCTTGTCGCACCCCTTGTTTTATAGTTGATATTTTCCAATTCTATTTTCAACTCCAACTGCTGCTTCTTGATGTTTTACAATACTGTACTGGGTGGCCAGGCATAAATCCATTTAATCTACAACCCAGGATCTTCCTCCAATGATACTGTAGGCCAGTCATGCATCATTTACATTTATTCATAGCAATGATATGGCATGTATTACACATTGCAAAGCCAAGCAATAAAATAGACCAATATTTATTTTACACACTGCATACCATATCACATCACACAGACAGTACATGCACAAGACATCAACATACATCATCATGAATGAAACAAGTATGATGTCAATATAAAATGCATAATACTCTAATATTCATATGTAACTGAATCATGTGGGCTGGTTGGCCTGGGCTCTCCTGGCCCTCATGAGCAAAGCATACATTTATCTTTAAATGGTGCCAACGCACTGATTAACCAGCCACTGCTGCAATGATCTACCCCCTCCCACACACACACACATACTACACATCATCTCCATGTTGTGCCAACGCACTGAAATATCACGACATATATCTCCTCCTGTGCTAACGCACTGAAATATCATGACCTAAAATCTTCACTTGTGCCAACGCACTGAAATATCACCAGGAATCAACGAATCTCCATATACGACGATACTGACATCAATCTACAGCACATATGATTTCCAAAGCACATGATATCACAATATAAAGTCGACTTGGGCTACACAAACGAGACAAAATCATCCCCTGCCATGCATCTGGTTCTTATATCTTATATCCTTCCTGTGCCGTTAAATGTCACATAGGGCTCGCAAGGTAGTTCGCCATTTTTTCCTTTCAACCTCATAAAGAGGTTTTAAACCTATTAAGTTGGCCACTCTTAACAATGTCCTCTTCAGAGTTTCACGCGATCTGCCTCTTTTTCTTCGGCCTGTTGTGTTCCACTTTATAGCTTTTTTATGTGATTCTCTGACTGATTCTTCTCATCAACCAATATATGTCCATCTTCTTTTCCTGATCACCCATGAGACTGGTTGTTGTTCAGTCGTCTGTCTTATCTCTACATTGTTCTTGAATTCATTCCACTTGATGCCGAGTTTTTTCATCTGGCTCTACTGCTCAGTTAATTATTCCCTCCTTGCATTTCTCGATATTTATAGCCTTTCACTTCCGGACGCGTGAACGGTTACGTTTTACTCCCACGTCGTACACTCATGGAAATCCCGCGTGAGCGCTCACAGGGGGGAAGGGGAACCGTGGAAAGGGGAAGGGGTGATACAGTGGTAATCTAGCCGGGAGAAGGTGAAATAGGTGATTATAGTTGGAGTAGAGAGGTTGGAATCTAATGCTGTGAGGAGATTCTGAACTATGTGTTACGTGTGAGAAAGGAGTAGAACTTTGTGCATGGGGAGTATGATTGTGGAAGAGGGGAATGTTAGGTGTAGCTGAATTGCGAGTTTAAACCATGTGGTTCCAATGTCCCATGTTTTTGAATATAGCGGTTTTCAAGCTCTAGGCGGCTTCTGTCATGGCGTGACATTGTTTGATGGCTGTTACCAGAAAATCAGATTTGCTTCTCTGGTTGGGGCCATTGAAATGGTTAGAGACTGGTTTCTAAGCATGCTGGGTGATATCATACAGATGTTTCCGTATGCCGTCGCTTAATCTGAGACCAGTGTCACTAATAGAAGTTATCCTGCATTTTTGCGTACAATGACATTTTTATTACTTGTTATTTATGTTCTAGAGAAAACCATCTTGGAAGGGTACATAATGGGAAAAAGAAAGAGAGGAAGACCAAGGAGAAGATGGCTGCAAGACATCAGCAGCAGGACATCTTGCTTACAACGGAGAGGCCTACATGAGAGCTGCTAGGGAGGCAAAGTTCCCCAAGGGACATGCAAATGACTGACTGACTGAATCAACATTCAAGTAGAAAGTAAGCGCCTCTCACTGTGTAGCAGGGGAATGTGGCAGATAAAAAGATAACAACTGCAGTAAATCTGGTTCTAGTAATAACGGTAGAATTGGAATTCTGTTGTATTGTGCTCAAGGAGAAATGCTACAAAGCTCATTTTCATGTTTCTTCTTTTATTATACTTTTTGTTGTTTTTGTATGTAACCATTGGAAAAGGCTCACGCCGAAATATTGGGTGTTGTATGTTTTTCATTATTTGTGTTTTTTTCTCACTTTCATCACTGCCTCTACCGCTTTGTAAAGCTGTACCATACACCTTTATCTGCCTGTGTAGTACCGCATCGAAAAGGTCAAAGTTCAGAGTTCACAAACACCATGAGTCTGTTGGCTAAATAGCGTAATCTCTTGTGTATTGTTGTTAAAGAGAAAAGTTGACAGCAAAATCATGGACAGTGATATTGTAGGAATTATTACTGACGAGACGCTCAACGGTAAATTAGACCAATAGCTCATATGTTGTGCTGTTTTTTTTTTTGTATGTGATCTTTGAAAAAGGCTTTTACCGAAATATTGGATAGGTTATGTTCTTCATATGTATGTACTCATCTTGCTTTCCGCCATTCTTTTTCTGCCTACTTTCCACATTCTTTCTATCTTTTCGTAATACAACTCCATCTACTTTCCTCCAAGAAACCATTTGAGCGGTACAGATCTTGAGCAACAGACTGATAGTCACGTGACTCCATCAACACTGAAGCAATTTACAGGAGGACAAATATCCAGTTCTGACTATGTTCGCTAGAAAATATTTAGCATATCCAGCCACAACTGTCCCTTGTTAACATTCATTTTCTATATTTGGATATGTTAGAAAACGAGTCCTAAAATGCTATATTGAACATATATTGTTATATGGAAGTGAATCATGGACAATAGGCAGGTCTGCACAAAAATCATTGGAAGCAGTAGAACAGAAATGTGGTTTATTAGAAGAATGTTGCGAATCCCCTGGACACCAAAAATAACTAATGAGAATGTATGAGAAGAGCTGGAGAAACAAAAAAATCTTGTCAAAAAGGTAAAAGAAAGATAATGTACTTTCATAGGACATGCAATGAGAAGAGGGGACATTGAAAATATTATAACAACAGGAAAAAAAGAAGGAAGAAGAACAAGAGGAAGACCAAGAGAAATGATACTGGACAGTCTGACGGGATGGTGTGAGAGGAGATCACCAACTGAACTGATGGCCTGCATGAAGGATGTTTTTTTCTGGAGAAGCATAATAGCCAACGCCAGTCGGCACGGCACCTGATGATGATGATGATGATGATCATACAACTATACGCGAAGCACTGCAGTAAAACTCATTCATTTATTTGCATGTCCCTTGCGGAACTTTGCCTCCCTAACAGCACTCCTGTAGGCCTCTCGGTTGTGAGCAAGATGGCTTGCTGCTGATGCATCCATTTGCAGATCATCAACGGTGTCTTGCAGCCATCTTCGCCTTGGTCTTCCTCTCTTTCTTTTTCCCATTATGTACCCTTCCAAGACGGTCTTCTCTACATTATCATGACGTTTAATGTGTATAAAATATATAAAACTATGTAAAATATGTAAAACAGTAAAACTATGATAACAAAATGTATAAACTAGGAAAAAAGTAGCAACAGCTTTATTATTTAACAATAACACACTTGTGACGTTTCGGGGTGAGCATTTGTCAAATAAAAACAAACAGGACGAAGAATTAGAGAGAGGAGACAAAGTACAGAATCAAATCAAACGTATGTTAAAGCCTTTACAAGGACTGAGATACGTTTTCATTCAGTTACATTCTTCATTAATATTTTTCATTTTTTAAAATTTTGTTTACATGAGTTTGATGTGATTCTGTACTTTGTCTCCTCTGATTCTTCGTCCTGTTGGTTTTTATTTGACAAAGGCTCGCGCCGAAAGGTCACAAGCGTGTTGTTGTTAAATAATAAAGCTATTCCTACTTTTTTCCCAGTATATATAATTTGTTTATTTAATTATTCTTGTTACATAAAACTGGGATAATCTAACATGTACAGGCAAGTTGTCGTTAAAACTGTTAAGGAATATTCACTGAGATGTTTCTGTTTTATGGAACAATATTCTGGGTAAAGCTGGTAAAGCTGAGGCGACCATCCCCAACCCAGCGCGTCACAGGTGGCGGATGGTGAAAGTCCTCCAGATATGGAGGATCCTTGTGAATAAGGAGTTGTCCAAATAAGCAGGCGCGGACCAACTGGCGGTAGACTCAGAGAGCGAGGTGGGGTAGTAGGTGACTCTACTACTCCTATAAAGTGCCTCAGGTGCTCAGTGAAGGGAATACCAGGCGGGTCAGAGGCGCCTTAAAACCTCTCGCTCCCGCTGCCTTGCGGGTAGGACAGGGAGTCCAAAGGCTAGTGGAGAGTCCGTACACAAACCGACAGAAGGCAACGGGAAACCACTGTTGTAGCTCCCAAGAATATTTATGCTTGAACAGAATTATCGATTCATCATGAACGACGTTAATGGATGTTCCTCTGGAACAGCCTCGTCCGGTAGGGCAGCTCACGAGCCACGGGTGAGGCCAGATTGTCATCAAGCTACTGGTGGCAAAACTAACAAGTTCAAAATGGCAACATGGAATGTTAGAACTTTATTCCAGGCTGGAAAATTAGAAAATGTAAAGATGGAAATGGAAAGGATGAAGATCAACATATTAGGAATGAGTGAAGTTAGATGGACAGGTGCAGGGAAGATAAACTCTGATAAATATACAATAATATATTCAGGAAGTGAGAAACATGAAAGAGGAGTAGGAATTATATTTGATGAAAAAACGGCAAGGACAATTGTAGGATATTTGAACATCTCGGACCGAGTCCTGCTAGCCCAACTGAAAGGACAACCAATAAACATAAATATTATACAAGTGTACGCTCCAACATCTGAAAGTTCTGAAGAAGATGTACAGCTATTTTATAATGACATAGAGACAGCACTAAAACACACAAAGTCACATGAAGTTACCATAGTCATGGGAGATTTTAATGCCAAAGTTGGTAAAGGACAGACATCGTTGGTGACTATGGACTGGGGGAGAGGAATGACAGAGGTTATAAATTAATTAAATGGGCGAGAATACACAGCATGGTTATAGGAAACACCTAGTTTAAACAACATCCTCGAAGACTGGCAACGTGGTGCAGCCCAGACAAAAAGACTTTTAACCAGATAGACTACATATTAATCAACACACGATTCCGCAATGCATTACTGACAACAAAAACCATGCCAGGAGCTGACTGCAATAGTGACCATGATCCACTCTGTGGAAAAGTTAGAATAAAACTAAAGAAAGCAGGCAGAAAAGTGAGAAACATCAAACTGAATACAGAACTTCTTAAAAATGACCAAGAACTGCGAGAACAATACAAAGTTATTATAACAAATAGATACAATGCAATAGCAAAGATAAATAGTATAGATGAACAATGGGAAATGTTAAGAGATTCTATCCACCAAACTGTTAAGGAGATAATACCACCAAAAAAAAAAAGGCTCTAAAAATAAATGGATGACAGACAACATCTTAGGACTGATGGACAAGAGGAGTAAAAAAAAACGAGGAAAAATATAGCAAGTTAAAGAAAGAAATAAGACGCAAATGCAGAGAAGCAAAAGAAGTGTGGTTAAACGAACAATGCAGACAGATAGAAGACTCTCGTATTAAAGACAGCAAAAACATGCACAAACGAATTAATGAACTCACAGGCAGAAAAACAAAATATACCATAGTATGCCTGAAATAGAAAGAATGTAAAATGTTAATGGGAAAAGAAGACATTGTGGACAGGTGGACAGAGTATATCGGTGAGCTATATGGAGGAGAAAGACCAGAATTAACACCAGATACTGAAAACTGTGATGGACCACCAATACTTGAAGCGAAATCATAGATGCCATCAAACACATGAAGAAAGGAAAAGCGACTGGGCCTGATAATATAACAATAGAAGAAATAGAGGCACTAGAGGAGACAGGAATAAAAATAATAACCAAGTTACTGAATGACATTTACAACAGTGGTTATATTCCCAGCGACCTTATTAAATCCTCGTTTATAGCACTACCAAAGAAACCAGGTGCAAAGAAATGTGACGACCACCGGACTATCAGCCTCTCATGTCACATAACGAAACTACTTCTGAGAATAATTATGAGAAGAACAAGGTTAAAGATAAAAATGGAAATAGCAGATGAACAGTTTGGATTTGTTGAAGGAAAGGAACACACAATGCCATTTATGCTTTACGAACACTAACAGAAAGAGCTTTAGAAGTACAGAAAGATCTCTACTTATGCTTCATTGATTACACCAAGGCATTCAACAAGGTGAAACATAATGAAATTATTAAAATGCTTGAAGACATCAATATAGACGACAAAGACCTGAGGACTGTAAAACATCTATACTGGCAGCATGAAGCAGCAGTTCGAGTTGAAAATAGGATTGGAAAATATCAACTATAAAACAAGGGGTGCGACAAGGATGTGTACTATCTCCAGACCTTTTTTCTCTGTATAGCGAGAATATTCTAAGAACAATCATCACAGAACCAGGCATATAAATTGGAGGATACAATATTAACAACCTTCGGTATGCTGACGCCACACTACTGATAGCTGAGAAACCAACAAGACCTGCAAAATCTCTTGGATAAAGTCGCAAAAGAAAGTGAACAGAAAGGCCTTACTTTGAACATCAAAAAGACAGAGACTATGGTTATATCTAAGAAACAGAATCCACCAGCATGCAGTATAAAATTAAACTGAACTATTCTAAAGCAGGTGCAGAAATTCAAATACCTTGGAGCAGTAATAACTTCAGATGAGAAATGCAGTACAGAAATTAGGAACAGAATAGGCCAAGCAAAGACTGCATTTCAGAGAATGAGAAACATATTAGCTAACACATCTTTATCAATGAATGTTATAAAACGAGTCCTAAAATGCTATATTGAACCTATCTTGTTATATGAAAGAGAATCATGGACAGTAGGCAAGTCTGCACAAAAATCATTGGAAGCAGTAGAACAGAAATGTGGTTTATTAGAAGAATGTTGCGAATTCCCTGGACAGCAAAAATAACTAATGAAGAATGTATGAGAAGAGCTGGAGAGACAAAAAAATCTTGTCAGAAAGATAAGAGAGAGACAATGTACTTTCATAGGACATGCAATGAGAAGAGGGGGCATAGAAAATATTATAACAACAGGAAAAATAGAAGGAAGAAGAACAAGAGGAAGACCAAGAGAAATGATACTGGACAGTCTGACGGGATGGTGTGAGAGGAGATCACCAACTGAACTGATTGGCCTGCATGAAGGATCGTGTACTCTGGAGAAGCATAATAGCCAACACTATTCTGCACGACACATGATGATGATGATGGAACAATATTAGTATTCATTCATTCAATCACGTGACATGTTCTTTCCCAAACGTTGTCCTTCTCTCAGCCTTTCTAAATACAATACGATCTCGCTCAGGTTTCTCACAGTGACACATTCAGACTTTCCGTTATGTTCTGAGTCCATCTGCGCCGACGTCGTCACTTTTTTCTTTTGCGGGCACTATACCTTCTACTATCAACCTCTCCAAGCTATTGTGGCTCTTGATGTGGCCGGGCACTATACCTTCTACTATCAACCTCTCCAAGCTATTATGTCTCTTGATGTGGCCGGGCACTATGCCTTCTACTACGAACCTCTCCAAGCTATTGTGTCTCTTGATGTGGCCGGGCACTATGCCTTCTACTACCAACCTCTCCAATCTATTGTGTCTCTTGATGTGGCCGGGCACTATGCCTTCTACTACCAACCTCTCCAAGCTATTGTGTCTCTTGATGTGGCCGGGCACTATGCCTTCTACTACCAACCTCTCCAATCTATTGTGTCTCTTGATGTAGCCGAAGTATCTCAACTTTCTAATATGTATGAGCCAGATTTCTGTGACACCTAATCCCATCATTATCTTTTTATTTGATTCTCGTTCTGTGCATGATATTCTAAGCGCCCTTCTGTAACATTTCATTTCAAACGCTGTTATTCTCTTTTCTAGTGATTTGTTAAGTGTCCATGTTTCGTATTCGTATGCTGTCACTGGGAATATGTAAGCTCTTAGTAAACATAACTTTGTTTTCTTGTTGGTACCTTGCCACATACTCTTCATTTGTGCTAGTTTCTGTGATGCAACTGTTATTCTTCTTTTATTTCCACTACGCAGTCTCCATTGGTGGTGAATATTGAACCCGGATATTAACATTTATTTACCTTTTCAAGTTCTTGAAATTTTGGCTTGCTTCTCATTTTGTCAGTTATCATTACTTTGGTTTTGTTGGTGCTTGAAAAGAGATTCTGAGCTTCGCTGTTTGTTTTGTAGGTTTTTTTTTCTTTTGGTAGAGAGAATCAACTGTTGCCGTTGCAGTCCTTCTGAGCTGTTTGATAGAAGGACAGCATCATCGGCGTATCTAATTTCTGAAATCTGGTGGCCTCCAATGTTGAAAGAGTCAAATGTAGCTGTTTATGTTCATTTCTTCCATTCCTCATGATGTTTTTGGCGTAGATGTTAAATAGGTATGGAGAAAGGCTGTGATACAATTTCTGAATGCAAAGCAGGTGCCAGCTACGGAAATTCATGGCCAGTTGGTGGAAGTCTATGGAGATAGTGTGATGAGTCGACAGCGTACGGCAAAATGGTGTGCAGAAATTTGAACTTTGCGAGTGACAACCAATAACGTTTCGCAGAGTGCCAGATCTACCACAGCAGGTACAGTAACGAAGAAAACGGGCGTCGAACTTGTGATATTGGAGAACAGAAGAATGTATGTGATCAAACGGATGCATTACTTGAGGCTGTTACGTGGAACAGTGTTCAGAATGATTGTGCAGTTGGAATTTCAATGAATGTGTGCATAAAGTATCCCGCGAGAACTTACTGAGGACCACAATTCAAAGAAAGTGGCATGTGCCCTGTCATTCCTGCAAAAATATCAATCAATCAAGTGCCGTGCCGCGTGGCGTAGGCGATCATTTCTCTCCACAATTCCCTGTCTTTACACTTGATTATGAGATCCATTGGTGACTCTCTTCCTAGCCACACTGACAGCCCATCCAGTAACTTCTCTCTCTGTCTTTCCCTGTCTCTTCTTCCCTCAATTTTTCCACTTGCCACAATGTGTTCCTATTTTCCTCTTCTCAGAAAATGTCCTACAAATCTCGCTCGTCTGCCTCTGATCTTTGCTGTAATTTGCTTTTTAACTTCAGCCTCTCTTAAGACTTCTTCGTTGGTTTTCTTGGCTGTCCATGTTACCTTCAACATCCTTCTTATGAACCACATTTCTATGACCTCCATTTCTCGCTGTACTCTCTTATTCATGGACCATACTTCACATCCATAAAACAAAATTGGCTCGATGTAACATTTAAGTGTGTACAAGTATCACTGTATCATTGACGGCCAATACTTTCTGGAACGAATTGTTACTGGTGACGAGACATGAGTTCACCACAGCACCTCAGAATTGAAACGTGCAAACATGGACTAGAAACATCCGGGCTTCCCACAAAATAAGAATTTCAAGGTCGTGTAGTCTGTTAACAGAATGATGTCTACCATGTGTTGGAATCAGAGATGCATGTTGTTAATCGATTTCCTGGAGAAAGGTGCAACAATTATTACAGCTGTGGTTCCAAGGACTGCAAACGCGCCACAAACAGCCTCTGGCAGTCAAGTCCAGCTCCTGGCCTTCCCGTGGCAGAACTGTTTTAAACTGACAGGAGAAGGGGCGAGGGCGAATATCTGGCGCCTGAAAACCAGTTACTTAGGGTAGATGAGTGTCACGTTTGGTAGCTCATCTGCCGCTGTTGGCGAGATCTTCAGCTGCCGTGCGTGGAGCGGTGCTCTTCCCGGCCAATGAAGAATTTTGCAGATGAGGTTGCCGCGCAGCATCACTGCGGAAAAGGTGGTTGAAAGAATAAAGCGAAGCAAACAGTCAAATCACGGCACCTCTGGTCTGGAGGTCAGCCACGTCCTGAGTGCAGTCATATCGGGTGAAATGCATGAACTGGCTTGTCCCAGAGGTTAAGTCACTGCTGGCTTAACTTTTCAAATGCCGCGCGTGGAGTGAAGCTCCTCCCGGTTAAGGAAGTAAATGCGGAAATAAAGGTTGCTGTGCGGCGCCGATGGGAAAAGGTGGTGGAAAGTGAAGTTTAACCTGGTATGTCCAGTAGTATCGCTACGAGAGCTATACCACGGCACCTCTGCTCTAGAGGCCGCCTACGTCCGAAATACACCTACACTGGTGAAATATGCCTAAACCGGCACACACCAGGGGTGGAACTCGATGGCTAGACATGTCATGCCACCTCCGCTCTAGAGGTCGGTAACGCCTGATAAACACCCATACTGGTGAATTTTGCCTAAACCGGCTCATACCAGGGGTGAATCTTGAAGGCTATGAATGTCACAGTACCTCTGCCCTAGAGGTCCGTCCCGTCCCAAACACGCCCATACTGGGATAATGCCTAAACCGGCTCAACCCAGGGGTAGAAGTCACTAGTGGCGAGGATTCGTCCTCCTGGACAAAAGCTCCATCCTGGGCACAACTAGGAAGGGTAGCGGCCACGACTGCAAAATGCTGAAGTCGGAGACACTGGACCAGGGAAGTCTAGATAGGCAACCACCTCTCACCCGGCGGGGATGTCTGCGTATCCTAATCACGCTGAGGTTTTCCGGTGAGAAAGTCCAACCCTGGACTGGATGGACGACCACCTCTCACCCGGCGGTGATACACGGGTATCTCAAAACACGTCGAGGTTTTCCCTTGAGAAAGTCCAACTCTGACCTGGGTGGGCTAACGCCTCTCACCCAGCGGGGATGCTCTGATATTCCAAACACGTCGAGGTCTTCCGGTGAGAAAGTCCAACCCTAGACCAAACTGGTGCAATGAAAACCACGGTGTCACGCAATCCCGCTTCTGAGACCCACCAAGAATACAGGCTAAAGCACCGTGATACTCTGAACCCCTTGTGGTCCTTTCGTGGAACTCGTGTGGTCTATTTTGGACCACACAGGGGACCACGGGACCCAACGAGGACCACATGCGTGAATTCAGTAGGTTCACAGTGCGGTTTTTGGTGGTAGAAGTGAACGAAGAAGTAGAAGAAGAAGAAGATTACAGCTGTGTACGGTGCAACACCGGAACGTTCACGAGCTGTTATCAGACGTCATTGTCCTGGGCTGTTGACAAAAGTCGTGTTTCTCCTCCATGATAACGTTCCTCCACACAAGGCCGCTTAGATTCGGGAACTCTTGCAGCCATTTCAGTGGGAGAATCTGGACCATTCGCCGCATAGTCTCGATCTGGTGATTTTCACATCTTCCAAGCTCTCAAAGAACACTTATATTTCAAAGTGACGAGGATGTCAAAACAATAGTGACATGGTAGCTTTATGTCATGACATGACATTTTACGAGATGGGTATCGAAAAACATGTCCTTCACTTAGACAAATGCCTCAATCGTCATGAGGGCCACTTTGAAAAAACTAAGATGTCCATCATGGATCACAGTGTACAGTGTGTTGTATCCTAACGCATTTTGCTCTTGATGTAATAATCCCTATAAACTTATTCTTGGACGACCGCCTCTCACGACGGCGCGCACATACATACATTTTTTACATACACGATGTATTTTTAAGACGTTGTAGTTAATTATGTATGTTAAAATATTCTGATTCTGTTAACTGTTTGGTCGGATTGTAAAATTTGTTTGGTGCAAGTTTACATTTATAGTTAGTGCGAGGAATATTTTCTCAAGATAGTTACAGACCAACATTCCCCTGGCAATATACTACAGTACTCGAGGCCAGTCTAGCTCCCCCATCAAGACTGCCAACCCAGGTTCTCCCCTCCTTGGTATTTTGTATGCTAATTATGCATAAATCCTCAAACATTCAATCAACGCCACAATAAATTGACATACAGTACAAATCACGAAGTTTGAATTCAATAACACAACAATTTTAATCTCACAATGAACCCACCAACCACTAACAACTGGCACTGACAATTAACATGGCATTAAGATATTATTTGTCAGTACAGGCAAAAACAATGTGAGAAAAAAATAAATGAAAATGCTAATTAAGTCAAGCATAATATTAGTTAGTAATGGAACGTCTCATGTCTGCAATATTTACATTGTTACTCTATGTACCTAGGGCCCTCAGGTCACTGGGCCCTACCTGTGGCATCCACCACGACTATATGTGCCATTTCACTTTCATCTCTACAGCCATTACTGCCATTACCTACATCAACAGCATCTGCACTGATGCAAACACATGGTCAATCTACACGAAACAGTATAATACAAAAGCATATATGTTACCAATCCAGTCGACAGAGAAAATCATAATGAAATCAGACACAAATTATCTTCTTACGAGCACATCCATAACCACAACCAAACAAAACATCGACAGGCCATTGCCTCTATCGAATCTGATGCAAGCCAGTTTTCAATATATACCCCTCCCCTCCCGAAACCAACTACCAAATCACGTGGACGATGACGCTTCGGTTAAGGTCGTACACCTCTCGATCCAAGCGTGTGATCGTCCACAGGTTCGCTGTAGCAGATTATTACTTTATCTTTATAGATAAGTGTGTCAAGTTAAAATTGAACAATTCATCACTGCAGCCGTTCTTTATGTCCATTTAGTGAAAAGCAAATCCAGTGACAACGAATATACGAATTAAAATGCAATAACTAATAACGTGTATCACTAGTCTTCTTATTTCTTCTTCTTCTCTTAATTCTGATTTCTGCAGACATGTAGCAGACGTTGTTTCTGTATAGACTCTATTTTGTCTGATTTCACCTTGTATTTCTGGTCTACATTAATGTAAGGAGTGGAAAAATAAGCAAGCAGTGACCCGGTTTTGAATGGAAAATCCCCAGGCCTTCGAGTCCGGCGCTGGCCAGGTATATAAGACGAGAAGAGAAGAAAAAGGGGGATAAGTTGAGCACGTGGAAGTCCAGCGGCAGACGTGGACGAGGAGGGTCATTCGATAGATGGAGGCTGACGTGTATAGTTTAGATGTGTGCATTTGTAATCAGGATTGAAATCATATTATTCAAGGAACCTTTTTTTATGAATCAATAACGCGTGTGGAAATATATAAACATATGGACTTCGTGCGCATAGGATTTATTTTGATTCGCATTGCCTTGTGGATCAGAATTTTGTAGATACAAGGATCGTGATTTTAAGAAAAAAAGGATTGTTGTTTCGTGTTCCTGTTATTTATATGTAAGGTGTGAATGTATGGTATAGTCACCCTTCCACCACTCAGTACGACGACGGCCAGACAAAATAAAAGATTGAATAATAATTCACATCAATCAAGTAAAAAAATTATTTTTTACTACATGAATTCCCTGTGACATAATGAAGGGTTCAGGTGAAGAAAAGAAGTTCATTTAAAATGCGTAAAGAACATTATAAAGAGTGATGCACTGAATGATCACGAGATTCACAATAACAATCATAATAATAATAATAACCGTTGGCTTTAAATAATATTAATTATGGTTTAGAAAATCGATTTATGTCCATCGTGTGATGAGTTAATGATACATCTAGTAGCAGAACTACATGAAGTGATGTTTGAAAACTTTAAAAAGTTATCTAGCCAGCAAATCGTAAATTGGTGACGTACAAAACCCCAGGCAACAGAAATCTTGTTTGCTTGTATCACAAGTTTTATGAACGCTTTCAAGTTTAATATTCCTAAATGTTCTGTATTAAGCTTTGTATTTTTTGTTTTCTTTTCATTAAAGTGTTTTCTGCATTGCCATAATCTGTTTTCTAAGTATCTAGATTTTTTTAAAAAATCCATTATGAAAACTGTTGCAACGAAAATTCTCTTATGGTATTTGACCAGAATGAATACTTTTATGTTGGAGATGTTTCTCATAAATTCACAAGGGCAGTTTGCACAAGAATGCCTCTGTTGTACTTTTTTTTTAACTTGGAAGCATGCGCAGATATTTGAATAAAACCTATTTATGACTTAATTATTTTTTTAAAGATTTGTTGACGACCTGCACTTAATTAAGACGTGACTTAAGCAGCTAGTTATAGGTAACTGATTGCCAACTCATTCATCTTGAGCACTGTCTTCGGTCCCCATGTTTTGTTGCTGTTAGTACTAATCTCTTTTACATACCAAAGTTAGAATTAACGAAGCGTGACTTTGGCTCTGGTGTTTCAACGCCAGGACGTTGTTGTAACCAAGATTTTTCTACGCGGGAAGTTTTGTAACCAATACTTCTCTTCGCTGGGACGTTTTGTAGCCAATACTTTTCTACGCTGGGACGTTTTGTAACCAAGATTTTTCTATGTCGGGACGTTTTGTAACCAAGATTTTTCTACGCCTGAACGTTTTGTAGCCAATAATTTCTACGCTGGAACGTTTTGTAGCCAATAATTTCTACGCTGGAACGTTTTGTAGCCAATAATTTCTACGCTGGAACGTTTTGTAGCCAATAATTTCTACGCTGGAACGTTTTGTAGCCAATAATTTCTACGCTGGAACGTTTTGTAGCCAATAATTTCTACGCTGGAACGTTTTGTAGCCAATAATTTCTACGCTGGGACGTTTTGTAGCCAATAATTTCTACGCTGGGACGTTTTGTAGATAATACTTTCCTACGCTAGGACTGAACCCAGTACCACCGGATTAGTAAGCCAAACACTAATCTAGTGGTACTGGGTTCAGTCAGAGAAGTGGGATTTTTTTTTCTGGTACACACCAAAAAGGCCCCGGGGTTCACCCAGCCTCAAAACTATACAATGTAACATGCACAAATCTACAAAATGTACCTTGTAAACTACAAAACACACAAACATATACAGTTTGATATAGAATACAATGAGACATATAAAAATCAACAGAGTATAGAGAGTGACATCTAAAACAAAGCATTTACTATATATGTATTATATTTGACATATAAAAACCACAAATAATAAACAGTGACATAAAACAAACTAAAGCACAAAATAAGACATATAAAACTCACAAAGTATAGAGAGTAGTATACGAAACAAATAAAGCACAAAATATGACGTATACAACCCACTAAATGTACTATGTTACCAGGGCTGAATTAACACGATAAGCACGTGCTTATGGCATCAGGGGGGGGGGGGCGCCACAGAAATTTTCCATAGCTGAATATATGGTGCAGCTGAACCAAGATCCGCAAAAGGCCCCCACATTAAATGAAAAAATGACGTACAGATATATACAATAATAACAGGAGCACCAAGAGAGTGCAGACCTCCGTCAAGGGTCATGAAATCGAAAAAAAAAAACTCCACCCATAAATAAAAGCAGGGGAAACTTTGTTTGCAGTCTGTGAAATATGTATACGCTCAGAAGAGTATCAGAAGAGTAGATACTTAGAAATACTAGACGCTGACAATGAATGCGGAGAAAGAGGATTTGCTCAGATAACAATAGTACAGAAGAGACAGATACAATGAAAAGCGAGGACACAATAAAACTCCGACGAAAGAGCAAGATAAATAACTTAGATAAATGACAATTGTATAGACGGAATTGAGGCCACTGACACGTATGACATGTTTATGATGTTTGCTAATCTTAGGACGCTATTGCACACGGTTTTGAAATAAGGGAGTAGACCGACTCGAACACCAGACCAATTAAAAATATTCAGAGGCGTGGCCTATTGGACAATTGACTTACAACAAAAGTCACGTGGGCAGTTTTAGAAAAAGACCATGAAGACATATAACACCAGAGAGAAAACATGTGGGAGACATGGAGGGGAAGAGCGATCAAGAAGACACAGAAGTAGAAGAACAGGAGCGACAGAAAGAAGACGAAGGTAACGACAGATAGAACAGATGGACAATTAGAGCAATAGATATTCAGGAGACCAGTTTAGAACCAGAGTTAGTTTTATGACAGACAGAAATTGTTTCTTGTTAGGAAGACTATTTATTTTAGTACTATGTGTGGAATGGAGAAGCAACGTGTTGCAGATCTGGATTTAGTACAGAGTTTGGAATTGTCCTCGTGTCACATGTAGAGTATTTTGAAGTTGAGAACATTGAGAAGTACCGCATATAAAATAACGCTAGAGTTTGATTTTGAGAATAATGATCACGTGCTTCAAAGAATTTTATGTTCTATTGCATTTTATTCCAAGTGATGTTGTCAATAATAAATCTGAGACCTTATTTGTCAGAATTAAATGAATTCAGTGAACTTTTCATCGGACTTGGTCTAGCTAATGTTGTAATTTTTGTGAAACAAATTGGTGATGTATTGATCAAAGAACACTTCTGGTATCAGTTATTAAAATATAATTTACAACTAAACATTGTTATGATAGTGCCGTGACCAGGACATTGTTATATTACCGCATAATAATTAAGACAAAATATTCTTTTTTTATTTCTGTATTTTACAGACCCCAAGAAACAAGATGAAACGTGATCAGTTAAGTGGTGCACAAAAGCGAAAACTATTAAAAAAGAAACAAGAGAAGACTTTTAACTTAGAAGCCAAGACTGCAAAGCTGACTATTTTCTTCACACAAGTTCCACGACATGATGTATCAATTCCGGGTCAAAACCAATCTCCGTCATCAGAAGTGGACACAAATACGGTAAATACCACTTTGATCACTTCAGAATCAAAATATAATGACGCTAGAATCAGTGAGGTGTCACAAGCTTTGTCTGTAAATTCTCTTGATACCTTTACTGCAAATGTTGATTCAAGTTACTTTTCACTACATACTGGGCTTGAAATAATTGCTGAAAATGAAAGTTTACTGGACCATGGTGATGGTAGTGAAATTATTCTGTCTGCAAAAGATGAAGTAAATCATAATGTAGCAAAGGATCCAGGGTTGTGGCTTGATTTCTCTGCTGATGATGTGGCTTAGTGGATTGCTTGTGGACCCAGTAACTGTCAACACGACACTGTCCCATTTGACAAGTCTTACCAGCATTTCAGTAGTTGCAAACCAGTGAGGTATTGTTCGCAGAAACCTTTTGTTGGGATAAAACCCAATGGTGAGAAATACAAGAGAGAGTGGTTACTGTATTCACCATCAACAGGATCAGTTTATTGTTTTGTTTATAAACTGTTTGCTCCTAAATATTCTCGAATTTTTTTTTTTAAATAAGAGAAGGGTTCAGTGACTGGCGAAATACTGTTCTCATTGATAATCATGAAAATAGCACTACTCACTGAGACTCTGTGATAGCATACTTAACTCACAGATAGTCTATGCTAACATACTTAACTCGTAGACAATCTATGCTAACATACTTAACTCACAGACAAACTATGCTAACATACTTAACTCACAGACAATCTATGCTAACATACTTAACTCACAGACAATCTATGCTAACATACTTAACTCACAGACAATCTATGCTAACATACTTAACTCACAGACAATCAATGCTAACATACTTAAATCACAGACAATCTGTGCTAACATACTTAACTCACAGATAATCTATGCTAACATACTTAACTCACAGACAATCTATGCTAACATACTTAACTCACAGACAATCAATGCTAACATACTTAACTCACAGACAATCTATGCTAACATACTTAACTCACAGACAATCTATGCTAACATACTTAACTCACAGACAATCTATGCTAACATACTTAACTCACAGACAATCTATGCTAACATACTTAACTCACAGACAATCTATGCTAACATACTTAACTCACAGATAATCTTTGCTAACATACTTAACTCACAGACAATCTATGCTAACATACTTAACTCACAGACAATCTATGCTAACATACTTAACTCACAGACAATCTATGCTAACATACTTAACTCACAGACAATCTATGCTAACATACTTAACTCACAGACAATCTATGCTAACATACTTAACTCACAGACAATCTATGCTAACATACATCTGATAAGAAGTGTTACGTAACATAGTTAAAGTGAACACATTTGCATGAGCAAAGCCAGAACTGGTTTCCTGTAAAGATGTTGGAACGTACCCCCCTCCACCCCGTCTTATTCAAAGGATATACGCACATAGAGCAAAATGAGTTAGTCACTTTTAGTAGCAGTCAGAGGTTTGGAAAGTTTGTATCCATAACAAGGGGCCGCAGCTACATTCTGGCAGGGAAAAAAAGGCAAGAACACAACCCAGACCAAAACTTTCTGACAACATGGTAGAGAAGGGATGGGTGGGTTAAGGGGGAGGGGGAGAGAATGTAATTTACAAAGCGAGTTTATGGCAGGCAGATGTTTGCTTTTTGCCGAAGCTGTCCAGAATTTTTTTGTTAGGTTATTTTCCCTACACCAAATCGCGCAAGATTTTATTTGTTTGCGTGTTTGTTTGTGTGGTACACAATGACAACATACCATATCTGTGTAGCAAACTCCAGTTTCCTTGCATCTTCTGTTTGGCACGCCTTTCCTCATCAAATGGTACAGCACTCTTACGCAGCGTTGCTTTTCAAGCAGTGAGGTCTTTTTTCCAGTTCTCTCTAGTTCATGTTACAAACGAAAACAAGGAAATTAATTCTCATTGTTAGCGCAGGATACAGTTGCACTTGATGACTGTTTCTATGATACGTTCTAAATCTATGTTCCGTAGCATTTGCATGCCGTAGTGGCGTGGAAGTGTTCGTGTCTTCACATTTCAAAGTCACTGCAACATTTGACGTAAGGATGCCAACACCTTGCATCGCTGGCTTTGTTTCCTAGGGAAACCCCAGGCACCCATTTTCGAGGCAAGGTTGAGTCCAGTGCCAGTCTGTCCGAAAAAATTCCGCCCATAAGTATGTGCGAAATCGAACCAGGGACCTTCTGTTCGGCAGGCGAGTACACTTGCCAATACCCCACCGCGACACCTTCTGATACATTAGCAGTTTGGGGGGGGGGGGGGGGATCACGAGGTAGAAACAGTGTTCTGGGAAGTGAAAATATCTACAAGTTATCTGCACCTACAAGGAAGTAAGATAGTGTGTTTAACATGTAAGCTACTCATAGGATATGAACAGGAAGTAAATGTTTATGATAGAAGCAGAGTTAACTAGACACAAGCTATTGTGTGGATAGTGAAAAGGGGTTCCCTAATCTACTCGGTTTTTTTCCTTGTGTAACAAAAAGCAGAGACAAACTTTCATTGTTTAGACCTACCTAGAGGCAGACATTTCAATTCAATATTTTATTTTTACACGTTCCGTGTTTCTTTTGTTTAGTGTTCTCGTTTTCTTTTCCCAAACTGACCTAAGTGATTCTGTGCTAACGAGGTCCGATTGTTGGATTATCGGAAGTGTCCAAGTCAATTCTATCTCATTCTAATGTCAGCATTGATAATAGCAGTTCCTTATCATTCAGAAATGTAGGTGTACTACATTGAATTTCCACTGGATATAAGACTTCTTACCAGTGTTGCACAGAAGTCCGTCAAGTCAAGTCTCATGTCTTTGTTTATAGTCTAGAGTCAAGTGTCAAGTCCTTGCATTCAACTTCAGCAAAGTGAAGTATCAGGTAACTACCCTCAAGTCTCAAGTCGAGTATCACAACCATGCCGGAAACTTCAAGTCGAGTATCACAACCATGCCGGAAACTTCAAGTCGAGTATCACAACCATGGGGGAAACTTTAAGTCGAGTGTCACAACCATGGGGGAAACTTTAAGTCGAGTGTCACAACCATGGGGGAAACTTTAAGTCGAGTGTCACAACCATGGGGGAAATTTCAACTCGAGTGTCACAACCATGGGGGAAATTTCAACTCGAGTGTCACAACCATGGGGGAAATTTCAACTCGAGTGTCACATCCATGGGGGAAATTTCAACTCGAGTGTCACAACCATGGGGGAAATTTCAACTCGAGTGTCACAACCATGGCGGAAATTTCAACTCGAGTGTCACAACCATGGGGGAAATTTCAACTCGAGTGTCACAACCATGGGGGAAATTTCAAGTCGAGTGTCACATCCCTGGCGGAAACTTCAACTCGAGTGTCACATCCCTGGCGGAAACTTTAAGTCGAGTGTCACATCCCTGGCGGAAACTTCAACTCGAGTGTCACATCCCTGGCGGAAACTTCAACTCGAGTGTCACATCCCTGGCGGAAACTTCAACTCGAGTGTCACATCCCTGGCGGAAACTTCAACTCGAGTGTCACATCCCTGGCGGAAACTTCAAGCCGAGTGTCACATCCCTGGCGGAAACTTCAACTCGAGTGTCACATCCCTGGCGGAAACTTCAAGCCGAGTGTCACATCCCTGGCGGAAACTTCAAGCCGAGTGTCACATCCCTGGCGGAAACTTCAACTCGAGTGTCACATCCCTGGCGGAAACTTCAACTCGAGTGTCACATCCCTGGCGGAAACTTCAAGCCGAGTGTCACATCCCTGGCGGAAACTTCAACTCGAGTGTCACATCCCTGGCGGAAACTTCAACTCGAGTGTCACATCCCTGGCGGAAACTTCAACTCGAGTGTCACATCCCTGGCGGAAACTTCAACTCGAGTGTCACATCCCTGGCGGAAACTTCAACTCGAGTGTCACATCCCTGGCGGAAACTTCAAGCCGAGTGTCACATCCCTGGCGGAAACTTCAACTCGAGTGTCACATCCCTGGCGGAAACTTCAACTCGAGTGTCACATCCCTGGCGGAAACTTCAACTCGAGTGTCACATCCCTGGCGGAAACTTTAAGCCGAGTCTCTAGTCAAGTCAAAATGAGTCAAAATAATTTTTTGAAAAAGAGTATTTGGTTTCGCAACAAGCAATAATTAGTGTATGAGTATATAACTATACACGGGGCCACTGCAGTAAAGCTATGATATAAAAATGTATAAACTAGGAAAAAAAGTAGGAACAGCTTTATTACTTATTAGAGTACACACGTTTACTCGTTAAGTAATAAAGCTGTTCCTACTTTTTTTCCCTAGTTTATACATTGTAGTAATTATGTCAGTCCGCAAGAACAGCAAAGAGCAGAACCTCTATCTTAATGCAAAGAAAACTAAAGTGATGACAACTGACAAAACAGACAAGGCAACTGAAATATGTATCAGTGAGGAAAAACTGGAAGAAGTGGAGAGTTTTGAATATCTTGGATCACTACTAACTAATAATGGAGATACAATGAGGGAAATTAAAAGGAGGACATCTATTGCTCTTCAGAAAGTAAAACAAATAAAGAATCTGTGGAGAGGAGCAGACAGAACCACAAAAATAAGATTTTTAAGGGCATGCATCTTTCCCATCGCAACATATGCCTGTGAGACCTGGACACTTAACAAAACAGCTGAGAAGCACATAAATGCCTTTGAATGTAAATGCTATAGAAGAGTTCTCCAAATATCGTGGACACAAAAAAGAACAAATATATCTATACTACAAGAGCTTAATATTGAAGAAGGCTGGCTAGTAAAGAGGATTAAAGAGAGAAAACTTAAATATTTTGGCCACATTAAACGTCATGATAATTTAGAGAAGACCATATTGGAAGGATACATAATGGGAAAAAGAAAAAGAGGAAGACCGAAACGAAGATGGCTGCAAGACATCGTTGATGATCTGGAAATGGATGCAGCAGCAGCAGGCCATCTTGCTCACAACCGAGAGGCCTACAGGAGTGCTGTTTGGGAGGCAAAGTTCCTCAAGGGACAAGCAAAGGAATGAATGAAGTATTTGGTTTTGGCTGCCCAAATCAAAACTGATTTGTTTCAGCATACACAAGTGATTGTGGGTTGTAAAAGTGAAGAAACCAAAGTAAAATAAATAAAAATAAAATACAGTACATACTTTAATCACTGCAGCCTATCAGAAACAGTATTAATCTTCAGAATACAGTCAGTATCGATTAGACCCAACTGCAGTCTTTCGTTTATTTCTTGAGTAGATGTTTTGTTTGTTTGTCACCCCTTTCATTATTTCTTTTAACCTCCACAAAGACCAAAGATGAAATTAAATGAGCTAACCAGGTAACTTATAAGGTAAGTCTGGGTTAGAACACGATATATTTCGTCTTCACCTAATTATTCCCCCGCATAGTAAAACGGTCAGACAGTCGCAGTAACTGCCTTTATCACAGTAACAAATATTGCCATCTAACGTGCTCACCAAGAAATAGTAAAACATTGTACCAGATAGGTGTCATTACGACATACTGTTTTTCTCTGATGTTATTTAAATCATTTGATTGAGTGGTTATTTTCTGTATAATGTATTTCGTAATGTTAGCTGATACGCACATCGCACTGGTATTTGTCAGATAGTGCAAACTAAAACGTTACTAAAATACGCCATACCTTAAACATCGAAAACTAATCTAATCACATTTTTGTTTTTCAGCGTCAATAATTCAAAGAGAAATACCTCTGTCTTAACAAACAGTAGACGAGAGCAATCAGGAAAACACACACACATACACACAACCACACCACGCTCACACTCACACACATTGAATGCAGACTTCTACAACCAGTAAATTATCTTCAACATGCCTTGGGCACTTCATGACATAAACGCCTGCAGATTCTGTACAAGTGTCAGCTAGGTCGTTGTATTTAAATGCACCCTACTTCTGCTCCCAACAGCTTATTTGAAAATATGGTTCTGCTCAAGTAAAAGCCGCACCAACGTACATTTTGTTTTATGTACACATATAAATTATGTTCAAGGTGGGCTACTCTGTTCTATATATGTTCTGAAGCACCTCAAACTACGGAACACAGGACGCATCTACTAACCCAAAGTGGGGAAATGTTCTGCAAGATCATAAAAAAACAGACTGCAACCAGTGACTAAACCACAGTTAAATAAAACTCAGATGGGATTTAGAGAAAATAGTCGATGTACAGATGTCATCTTTAACCCAAGACAACAAACAGAAAAATCGGTTGAACACAATCAGATACTGCACATAGCCAACGTAGATCAAGAAAAAGCATTTTATAGAGTATATAAACTGTGGAAATCTTACAGTATTATGGAATTAGTACATATCCGATCAACCTATGCAAAAACCTAAATGGAAACAGTCAGTGTACAGTCAGAACAAATGTAGGACATTCTGAACCATTCATCATAAAATCTAGAGTGAGACAAGGCCGTGTACTATCTCCTTTACTATTCATATCACACGCTGACAACATCTGCAAAGAACCTAACATACATAGTAAAAATTCCACTACAAAACTACTCAACAGCTCCAGAAATAATGTCAACAAACCCGCAACATCTGCCAGAAAACATACCCCACAGGTAGACCATAAATTAACTCCTTTTTTTTTTGCTGACGACCAACCACTTATAGCAACATCAGAAAAAGACCTACAGCAGAACAGGATAATTTAGCAATGGATGTTGATATCACAACATGAAGATCAATGCTGAAAAATCAGAAGTCATGACCATAGCGAGAGAAGAAATCCAAGCAAAGATCTTCCTAGACAACAAGCCCTCAAAACAAGTGAAACATTTCAAATACCTATGTAGCATAATATCATACTCAGGAAAAAATCGACCCTGAGACTGAGAGCAGATGCAATAAAGAAAATCAGATCATTGGACAAGTAAAACACTTACTGAAAAACAAGTAAATCACAAACGAAACAAACAAATCACTGTACAACACAATTTTTCTCTCACTTCTATACTATCAATGTCAAACATGGACATTAACATTTCAAAACAAAAATAAAAATGGTCATGACAGAAATGAGATGTTTAAGAAGAGTACTAAATGTGAAGAGAAGAAATCAAATAAGAAACAGCACCATCATTGCAAAGGTTGGAGTAACACCAGTATTACACTGCATTCAGAAACTACAAGTCAAATGGTTTGGCCATGTTACATGGTTACCACCAGACAGTATACCACACACACACACACACACACACACACACAACCATACAGACTAAGATTTGTAGGTGACTGAGGCTGCTAACGCAAGAGATCGAGAGATGAAATAAAACAAATTGGCAATTTCAAGACGTCTACTTGTCTCCTCATCATCGAAATGTGTGTGTGTGTGTGAGGAAGAAGATAAGACAAGGCAATTACGCATCTATTGGGGTAAAGGAGCCACTCTCTGTGGTTCTGTTACAGGAAAAAATCCAGTTTACCCTACTGACAAAGCTCTTGATATATACTATACTTTGTTATACACAAACACGCACGCACGCACGCACACAGAGAACAGACAGACAGACAGAGAAGTGCTCATAGTTTAATATCATCTGGGATCGCAAACAGAACAGTTGACTGTGAATTTTTTCTCATGCGAACTGAATATCTGCTACCAGCTCCTTCTAGTCGATCCAGATGTTAAAAAACTGACCTTGACCCACTTGTTTTGGGAAAACTGCCTCCGAAAACGGGGCAGGAGAAAAGGGGACAGCGGATACCTGCCTGCAGGGCGAGATAATCACTTTACACAAAGAGTATCGGTATTTAAACACATTTTTTGGCCTCAAATTCCAGTCCAATTAATAATAAACACAGAATCTTCTTACATATACTTGCAGCGAGAAGTTCTGCTTCAGTGAATTTACTATTCGCTTTCAAACTGGCTACCCATTATGAAATAATCGCATAAGACCGAATACACAAAACTCAGCATTCGCTGCATCTATGTTCAGGATGTATGCCTACTTGGAGCAACCAACTAAATATGGATCTCCTAGGAAACAGACCCACTATCCTTTGTTTTCATGTGAATTTATATGTTATCTTCTTTGTCTATTTCTTTGTCTTGTATGTGTTTGTATGATTAAGTTGTAAACCGAACTAAGTGCTCGTTAATTAATAAACTGTTCATACTTTTGTTTTAAAGTTTTAGCATATATTTTTTTTACTCGAGGCTTTACTGCAGTGTCTTGAATATGTTTATACCCAAGAAAACTGCTACTTTGTTCTCATAACTTGTTTGCCCACACTGACCTTATGGTGTGAGAATCCCACTTTTCTTTGCATGTGCTACTTATCCTTACTGACCATCTTTAGGGATGCTTGGTTTGTCTCGTTGCGTGGGGTGTGAGTTGTGAATCTGTGCCATCGCTCACGGCCAAAGCATAAGTAATCTTGCTGCCTAGTCAGCAGTTGACAGGAAGCTGTAGACTAGTGTCGCAAACAGCACGAACTCCGTAGCTAGCGGCGCCATTCCTCTTCCTTTCCCAGAGCATTAACCCTGGGTGACCCCGGAAGTTTTCTTTTTGCGAGCCACAGTTTGACTGTCGCTATGATGAGAGGGAACCGAAACTGGAACGCCTTGCCAGCAAGCGAGTGACTAATCCACTGCGAATTACCTCTAATATTAGTATAAGTTGACTGTCTCTTATCCAGAATTCCCAAATCCAGAATGTTCCAAAATCCGAGACATTCTGAGGGCAGACATGACGTCACAAGTGAAAAGTCCCACGTCTCATCTCATGTTTTGTGCCACAGTCAAAACGCAGCCTCACAACAGTTTATTTTTAGCTTCCCTAAAGGCCGCGCGCGCACACACACGCATACATTCACACACACATATTAACACACACATACTATAGTCACCCTAGAGATTGACTAAAAAAAAAAACGTAAAGGAAAAAAAGCCCCACCCCTTTCCACATTTTTTTCAAGAAATAAAACGCTCAGAGTTTGTAGCACTACCAATGAAAGCTAGAGTCACAGTGCTCAGCTTTTAGAACAACTAGATTAGAACTAGAGCGTCATCTTTGACATAGAAAAAAACTGATAAAGAAGTCAGCGAGGAACTTTTTGGTTACAGACAGAATAGTGGAACAAGAGAGACACAGATAGAAAAGTGGAACAAGAGAGACACAGATAGAAAAGTGAAACAAGAGAGACACAGATAGAAAAGTGAAACAAGAGAGACACAGATAGAAAAGTGAAACAAGAGAGACACAGATAGAAAAGTGAAACAAGAGAGACACAGATAGAAAAGTGAAACAAGAGAGACACAGATAACAAAAGTGAAACAAGAGAGACACAGTTTGATTACAGACAGAATAGTGCAACAAGAGAGACTTTTTTCATGAGAAAGTCAGTCGAGAAGTACAGGAAAGCCCAAAGGGATTATACTCAATCGTTTGACAGAGTGAAACATGGCAAATTAATAACATATCTGGAGGAAATTAGTCTCGACAGAAAATGCATTCAGATTATAACAAATCTTGGCTGGTAGAAGGAAGCATCGGCAAGATAAGGCACAGTGACATCAACAAACATACCCACAAAAAGAGGGGAGTCAGGTAAAGATGTTTTATGTCTCTATGTCTCTTTACACAGACAACATCTTCAGACACTCAGAAGAACTACCTGGACTGAACTTGCGGGGTGGGGGTGAGGGGAGGGAGGGAGAGAGAGAGAGAGAGTGGGATAGAGAGAGAGAAATATCAACCATTTAAGATATTCGGATAATACATTCTTATACCAGAAAGTCCACAGAACCTACAGAAATTACTAGGTAAGATAAACAACATAAGCTAAGAACTAGAGGTGAATAAAAAAAAGATCAAAGTAAAGGTGTCCAGCACATAAAGCCACAGATGCAGGAAATTTCGATAAAGACAAGCAGAAGAAGAGGAACATCAGGACACACTTCAGAATCATAAAGACAATGGTAATATTAAGAATTTACCTTTAAAAACAAACAAAATGACATTAATACCAGGTCCGACAACTAGAGACCGATTTTATTATGGCCAAGACAAAAATGCCATCTATGAAGCAAAGCATGGAATCCAAAGAGGCAGCCTTCGTCTATGATCTGGCAACTTTTCATTGCCGCCCGATAAGCAGACGACAAACAAGCCGCCATTTTGTTGACCTAATTAGAGGTGCATTGTTACGTAATCAGCATAGAGCAAAAAAAGCTAACATTAAATTCTGTTTAAAACTCCGAAAAAGTGCCATTGAGACAGTTGAATTGATGCGACAAGTTTATGGGGATAAGTGTTTATCTAGTGCACAGATATTCAGGTTGTATTCACGATTCAAAAGTGGCGTGGAAACGATTACAAATGCAACTAGACATGGACGCCAATTTCTGTTCGTAAGGAGGAACTCATTGCAAAAGTCAGAGAACGGATACAAGAAGATCGTTGTTTGATTGTGAGGATGATGGCAGATGAATTTGGTGTTAACTGAGAGACCATTAGTAAAATTTTAGTGGAAGATTTTGGTAAGAAAAAAAGTTGCTTGCCAGTTTGTACTACATGCGTTGTCTGATGATCAAAAACATCAGTGTGTTCAGTACGCAAAAGACATCACCAAAAACTGTCGCAGAATTAAATATTTCTTAAATTTGATTGTTGCAGAAGATGAAAGATGGATTTTCCGCTATGATCCCACAACTAAACGCCAAAGTGCTCAGTGGAAGTCATCATCATCACCAAAAGGCAAAAAAATTTCGTCTTCAAAAGTAGAAAGTGAAGACAATGTTGGTGTGCTTCTATGACAACAAAGGGGTTATTCACAAAGAATTTATTCCAGACAGAGGGACAGACTGTCACTGCCAAAGTTTATTTAAGTATTTTGAAGCGCTTATTGAAAAGGATTCTCCGAGTACGACCCAAGTATTCAACACCTGACAGTTTTTTCCTTCTTCATGATAATGCACCGGCTCACCAGGTGGTAGCTGTACAGGAATTTTTGGCCCAAAAATAAATGTATGTTCTCAACCATCCACACTATTCCCCAGATTTGTCTCCCTGCGATTATTTTCTATTCCCAAAATTAAAGTTAGCGTTGAAAGGACACTTCTTTGACGATACTGATGACATCCAAAGGGCCGTAACATCGAGTTTAAGAGCTATACCAACAGAAGAACTGCAGAGGTCGCTCCAATGTTTGTCAGATCGTGCCACTCGCTGTATCAATGCACAAGGAGCTTAATTTGAAGACAATACAGGTTACATCTTCAACTGTTGTTTATTTTAGTTTTTATGGAATTAGTCTCATTACTTAATTGGTTCTAAGGACTGCAAATGCGCGACAAACAGCCTCTGGCAGTCAAGTCCAGCTCCTGGCCTTCCCGTGGCAGAACTGTTTAAACTGACAGGAGAAGGGGCGAGGGCGAGTATCTGGCGCCTGAAACCAGTTACTTAGGGTAGATGAGTGGCACGTTTGGTAGCTCATCTGCCGCTGTTGGAGAGATCTTCAGCTGCCGTGCGTGGAGCGGTGCTCCTCCCGGCCAATGAAGAAATTTGCAAATGAGGTTGCCGCGCAGCATCACTGCGGAAAAGGTGGTAGAAAGGATAAAGCGAAGCAAACAGTCAAATCACGGCACCTCTGGTCTGGAGGTCGGCCACGTCCTGAGTGCAGTCATATGGGGTGAAATGCATGAACCGGCTTGTCCCAGAGGTTAAGACACTGCTGGCTTGACTCTTCAAATGCCGCGCGTGGAGTGAAGCTCCTCCCGGTTAAGGAAGTAAATGCGGAAAAGAAATAAAGGTTGCTGTGCGGCGCCGATGGGAAAAGGTGGTGGAAAGTGAAGTTTAACCGGTATGTCCAGTAGTATCGCTACGAGAGCTATACCACGGCACCTCTGCTCTAGAGGCCGGCCACGTCCGAAATACACCTACACTGGTGAAATATGCCTAAACCGGCACACACCAGGGGTGGAACTCGATGGCTAGACATGTCATGCCACCTCCGCTCTAGAGATCGGTAACGCCTGATAAACACCCATACTGGTGAATTTTGCCTAAACCGGCTCATACCAGGGGTGAATCTTGAAGGCTATGAATGTCACAGTACCTCTGCCCTAGAGGTCAGTCCCGTCCCAAACACACCCATACTGGGATAATGCCTAAACCGGCTCAACCCAGGGGTAGAAGTCACTAGTGGCGAGGATTCGTCCTCCTGGACAAAGGCTCCACCCTGGTCACAACTAGGAAGAGTAGCGGCCACGACCGCAAAATGCTGAAGTCGGAGACACTGGACCAAGGAAGTCTAGATAGGCAACCACCTCTCACCCGGCGGGGATGTCTGCGTATCCTAATCACGCTGAGGTTTTCCGGTGAGAAAGTCCAACCCTGGACTGGATGGGCAACCACCTCTCACCCGGCGGTGATACACGGGTATCTCAAAACACGTCGAGGTTTTCCGGTGAGAAAGTCCAACTCTGGCCTGGGTGGGCTACCGCCTCTCACTCAGCGGGGATGCACTGATATCCTAAACACGTCGAGGTCTTCCGGTGAGAAAGTCCAACCCTAGACTAAACTGGTGCAATGAAAACCACGGTGTCACGCAATCCCGCTTCCGAGACCCACCAAGAATACAGGCTAAAGCACTATGATACTCTGAACACCTTGTAGTCCTTTCGTGGATCTCGTGTGGTCTATTTTGGACCACACAGGGGACCACGGGACCTAACGAGGACCACAGGCGTGAATTCAGTAGGATCACAGTGCGGTTTTTGGTGGTAGAAGTGAACGAAGAAGAAGAAGAAGATTACTTAATTGTAGGACCTTGTGGAATGCTATATCTACTCTGTACTACTGTGTGGAGTAGAAACCAGGAAGTAAAAAGTCTGAGAGAATGATAAATACAACAGAGGTGTGGATCTACTGGAAATTAGGTCATCAGTGATCATGCTAGGATTTTTTTAACCGGTACAGTTGTACTTGTCTTTCACCTTTCATGAAGTATTTTCTGACAGAGATGTAGGTAGGAAGATAACATATGAGAATAAACAGGATACAGCCTGTCTGAGTGTACCATGAATGAATGAATGATTGAATGAATGAATAATCCTTATTTTTCAAGGGTAAAGAATTGGGCACGCAGGCCCGTCTTACATTCTGCCCTTCATCACTCCATCTTTCATTATTCCCACACACTTGATTTAGTACAAATATACAAATTAAATTAAGAAAAAACATATCAAAAGAGTGTAAGATTTAAGTACTACATTCAAAGTAAAAGAGAAGAAGTAATTAACCTAATAAAATAGCACTCACGCACACATACATACACAGACATATACATAAACAAAAATACATTGTAAATACAGATCTTCTAACATATGTTTTTTAACAGACATTTAAATACTTTCTAACCATATCTAACAAGTTGTTTTTCTAACTATGTCATTTTAGCACTTGATGGTTGGCGAGTCACGTGTTGAGAGAGTGCTGGTTATTTTATGGAGGCATATAATTACAAGCAAGTAAATAATGAAACAGGTTTGAGTTAAAGGATGAAGTATTACCAATGGATTTTAAATGGTAGGGGAGGGTGTTCCAGAGCTGTACTGCAGAGTATGCAAGGCTTTTCTTGTACAGATCAATCCTGGGTTTAGGAAGAAGACAGTTTTTTAAACGCTGGCTATGTTTAGTGTTATACGTAAACAGTGACCACAAGTAAGGCGGAGCATTGTGCGAAAGAATTCTCTGAACAAACTTAACTTTGTTAAAAATGGTTCTATTTTTGAGGGGTAGAATTTTGAGTTGTTTGTGTTGATCTACAGTCTGTACTGGGTGTTTGTCTCAAATCAGATTTAATGCTCGCTTGTGAAGTGAGTGCAGCCTTTTTGTGTTTGAGACTGAGCATCCATCCCAGATTGTGGAACAGTAATCTAAGTGTGTTTGTATGTGTGATATGTAGTATATCTTTCTTGTGTCTTTGTCGATAAAGTGTTTAATTTTGGCTAATTGGTAAACTTTCTGTGCATTCAAGTTTGTTAGGTTATGTATGTGAGAATTCCAAGTTAAATGCTGATCAATGATGAGTCCTAGGGTTTTATGTTCATGAACATTTTCTATTGCCTTAGTCCCAGCACAAAGCTGTAGAGAAGTTTTAGTTGCATTCTGCAGTTTCTATCTTGTAGTGATGAGCATGGATTTTGTTTTGTTGGTGTTTATCAACATACCATTTTTATTACTCCATTTAATCAAACTGTTTATATCATTTTGGAGCGCTGTCTGTAGTTTATTGATGTCATAGTCACTACTGTAAACAGTACAGTCATCAGCGAAAATATCACATGAAGAGTGCTTTAAATGTAGTGGTAGGTCGTTAATATAGGTAGCAAAGAGAAGAGGACCAAGAATGGAGCATTGAGGAATACCGGTATCAACCACAGACGAGCCAGATATTTTGTTTCTAAAGCAAACTACTTGTTTTCTACCTGAGAGAAAAGATGTAATAAATTTTGTTAGGTCAGGGTGTAATCTATAACCTTCCAGCTTTTTTGCAAGAATTTCATGATCAATCATATCGAAGGCTTCCTTAAAATCAACAAAGACAGCACCACACAATTTGTCATCATTTATATTAGACAGCCAGCTTTCTATCATTTTAGTTAATGCTGTGTGGCAGGAGTAATTTGGTCTAAAACCTGACTGATTGTCTATCAGTAGATTGTTTTCTTGCATGTGGAGGAGTGTTAACTTTTGTATATGCTTTTCAAGAGGTTTAGATAGTGATGACAGAATGGATATGGGTCTATAGTTTGAGAGGTCACTAGTCTGTCCAGACTTAAAATGAGGAAAAACTTTGGCGAGTTTAAAAGCGTCATGGAAATATTGTTTGTCAATGCACAAATTGTATAAGTATGTTAGCGTGTCTGTGATAACTGGTGCAGCATAGCGTAATATCTTGTTACTAATGTCATCACATCCTGCTGAGTTAGTGTTCTTTAAGGACCGGATGTAGTTATAAACCTCACCGACTGTGAGGAAAAGAATATTAATTTGTTTTAGCTTTACACATTTACTGTCGCTGAAAGTTTTCAACACACTCAGGTCGCAATTAGGGGTCGGTAATGAAGATTTTAGAATACTAATTTGTTCCCTAAAATGTTCACTGAAGTTAGTGCAAGTATGTTCACCGTTAAGTGTTTGTGGGTCAGATTGCTTCCTTTTATTTACAAGAGTATTAATCGCTTTTCAGATTGATTTACTATCAGTTTTGTCTTTCACTAAATTTCTGAAGTAATGTTTCTTTTCCTGCCTAATTAAATACTGCACCTTATTCTTAAATGAACGATAGCTACTGAAATTTCTGCTTTTGTGAGCTTCATCCCGTTTCCTCATGAGTTGCAATATATCGGGAGTTATCCACGGGGATTTTGTTACGTGTTTTACTCTCATTTCTTTGGTGGGGACATGCTTGTCAAAAATATTTTGAAACATCTTGATCAAGTATTCTATGGCCTCTTCTGGATTTGTTAACTGGAAAACGTACGTAAGAGCCGAAGCTTTTAGATCAGTTAAAAATAACTCCAAGTTAAAGTTTTTAAAGTTTCTATATTTGATGCTGGTATGTTTGTGTTTCGGTATTTTATACCCCTTATGTGACCACGTACAGCAGACCGGGTAGTGATCACTCAGCGACACATGAGGGACAGTACATTCAATAATGTTTCCTGGATCAGCTACATAAATATGATCTATTAGTGTTGATGATGATTCAGTTATTTTAGTAGGTTTGTTAACAATTTGGGAAAAGTTGTAAGATGTTAAAATGTTCTTCCATGTAGGATTTGGCTGATTAAGATCTATACTGAAGTCGCCTAGAATGATTATGTCCTTGAATTTATAAGTTACAGCATCATCCATCATGGTCGCAAAGTGATCATACCACTCGGCTGAAGCATTTGAATTTCGGTCAAATTAAAACCATCTATTCTTATATCATTGTCTGTGATGTTTTTATGTAATCTGCTTTCAGAGAAACCAAAAATATGAAAATGTTGTTGAAGTATATTTGTAACCTCAGGGAGTTTTCCTAACAAGTGATACACATTTAAGTGGCCAACACGTAGGCCATCGTGTCGCAGCCATTCCTCCGCTTTATGAGTCATTTTATAACAATGTTAGAAATATTATATTTCAGTAAAAATAAAATAACTGGTCAGACAGGCTTATTCGTGCAACAGTCAGACTTCAATCATACACTTATAGGTATACGTTTAAGCTAAGTTTATAATATACTGACAAATAACGTAGATGTAAATTGTAAAAGACTTGATGACAATATTAGCTGTAAGCTAGCACTAAGAAATGTCTATTCTGCTGTAAGAACTTCTGTGGTTTTTTTTTTTTTTTGTTCAGTTAAATTTATCTACATAAGTTAAAAAGTGCTGGAAGTTTCAAGCTATCTAGTTTCTGTATGTGGGTGTTGCGTGGTTACTGTGTAGCAGGGACATCATATACGCGTGGCTCAGAGCTGCAGGACTAAACTGCATTAGATATTGTAGCTGAAAGTTCCACGGATAATGATTCGAGGTTCTTGTGTTTGTGTCCTGTACAGCTGTTGTGGTATTCCTAAGTGGTGATTGTGCAGGAGTCTCCATGTTGTTCGCTGTACTAACTGTTGGTATAATTTGTTGAGTTTGCCGTGTAGGCAGGGACGGGAACATGGAATCGTATAGCGGGCCAGTGGATGGAGTGGGCAATGGTAGAGAGGCAGATGGTGATGTTTCTGAGGGTCCTTGGAGTCTTGTAGTTGGTGTAGAGTGTGTGTTTCTGGAGCTACGAGATGTGGGTGGCTGTCTAAACTGTTTCTGGCTATTTGAGTGTTTTGTTATGTTCTGCTCAGTTCTTGCTGGATATTTGATATTTTTGGCAAGGATGCTGCTGCATACCTTGTATAAATGTCATTTTGTTTGTTTTTAAAGGTAAATTCTTAATATTACCATTGTCTTTATGATTCTGAAGTGTGTCCTGATGTTCCTCTTCTTCTGCTTGTCTTTATCGAAATTTCCTGCATCTGTGGCTTTATGTGCTGGACACCTTTACTTTGATCTTTTTTTTATTCACCTCTAGTTCTTAGCTTATGTTGTTTATCTTACCTAGTAATTTCTGTAGGTTCTGTGGACTTTCTGGTATAAGAATGTATTATCCGAATATCTTAAATTGTTGATATTTCTCTCTCTCTATCCCACTCTCTCTCTCTCTCTCTCCCTCCCTCCCCTCACCCCCACCCCGCAAGTTCAGTCCAGGTAGTTCTTCTGAGTGTCTGAAGATGTTGTCTGTGTAAAGAGACATAGAGACATAAAACATCTTTACCTGACTCCCCTCTTTTTGTGGGTATGTTTGTTGATGTCACTGTGCCTTATCTTGCCGATGCTTCCTTCTACCAGCCAAGATTTGTTATAATCTGAATGCATTTTCTGTCGAGACTAATTTCCTCCAGATATGTTATTAATTTGCCATGTTTCACTCTGTCAAACGATTGAGTATAATCCCTTTGGGCTTTCCTGTACTTCTCGACTGACTTTCTCATGAAAAAAGTCTCTCTTGTTGCATTATTCTGTCTGTGTCTCTCTTGTTCCATTATTCTGTCTGTGTCTCTCTTGTTCCACTATTCTATCTGTGTCTCTCTTGTTCCACTATTCTGTATGTAACCAAATTGTGCTTCTCTTGTTCCACATTGTCTGTGAGTTAAGTATGTTAGCACAGATTGTCTGTCAGTTAAGTATGTTAGCACAGATTGTCTGTGAGTTAAGTATGTTAACATAGATTGTCTGTGACTTAAGTATGTTTACATAAATTGTCTGTGAGTTAAGTATGTTAGCATATATTGTCTGCGAGTTAAGTATGTTAGCATAGATTGTCTGCGAGTTAAGTATGTTAGCATACATTGTCTGCGAGTTAAGTATGTTAGCATAGATTGTCTACAATTTAAGTATGTTAGCACAGATTGTCTGTGATTTAAGTATGTTAGCATAGATTGTATGTGAGTTAAGTATGTTAGCATAGACTATCTGTGAGTTAAGTATGATAGCACAGAGTCTCAGTGAGTAGTGCTTTTTTCATGATTATCAATGAGAACAGTATTTCGCCAGTCACTGAACCCTTCTCTTATAACAAAAAAAATTCGAGAAATATTTAGGAGCAAACAGTTTACAAACAAAACAATAAACTGATCCTGTTGATAGTGAATACAGTAACCACTCCCTCTTGTATTTCTCACCATTGGGTTTTGTCCCAACAAAAAGTGTCTGCGAACAATACCTCACTGGTTTGCCACTACT
>CM019692.1:2134368-2255755 GCA_009760885.1 Achatina immaculata
TTATCTTTGACAGCCTTCATGTACTGAATTCATGTCATAATGTAAATATATATTATGCACAAGACTACTCATCATCATCATCATCATCATCATCATCATCAAAATTTCATGCACCAAAACACACTTCAGCTGTTGTCAGATTCGTTAAAACAGTTCACCAATATCGAAACACATACTAAATCGTAGCCAGTCAACTCTAGGCTCCACCACCACATAAGACCACCATATACTCTCAGAAAGATGACCATGGTCTTTTACCTTGTCTTGTCCACAACGTGGCCCGACAAAGGGAAATCACCGTTTATGTTCAAAATGACGCCTAGTTCAGCGTGTCGAGTAGCGAAAACACATCTATTTATATTTGTAAAACAAATAATGTTAGGCTGCTTAGTCTAGTTTGAAGTTCATGCTCGTTTAGAAGATCATGCTTGTTTAGAAGTTCATGCTTGTTTAGAAGTTCATGCTCGTTTAGAAGATCATGCTTTAGAAGTTCATGCTTGTTTAGTAGATCATGCTTGTGTAGAAGTTCATCCTCATTTATAAGTTCATGCTAGTTTAGAAATCATGCTTGTTTAGAAGTTCATGCTTCTTTAGAAGATCATGCTTGTTTAGAAGGTCATGTTTGTTTAGAAGGTCATGCTTGTTTAGAAGATCATGCTCATTTAGAAGATCATGCTCGTTTAGAAGGTCATGCTTGTTTAGAAGGTCATGCTTGTTTAGAAGATCATGCTTGTTTAGAAGTTCATGCTTGTTTAGAAGATCATGCTTGTTTAGAAGATCATGCTTGTTTACATTCTGAACTCCGATTGTGTTCGTTTGATTTTTAAAATCCATAATTTTCCGCTACAACTACCGCGACTTTCAATGACGCAGACTTTTTCATGTGCTGCTTGGTTTTAAATTTCATAGCGGGATTTGTCGTGGGTTCACCC
This sequence comes from Achatina immaculata, assembly GCA_009760885.1. NCBI lineage: Eukaryota > Metazoa > Mollusca > Gastropoda > Stylommatophora > Achatinidae > Lissachatina > Lissachatina immaculata. The sequence continues at coordinate 2,135,301 of CM019692.1, forward strand.
CCACCCACACACACACACACACGCACACACACACACACAACACGCTTTCGCTCCGGTCTGCCCAATGATTGGCTAGTTTTGGCGGTACAACCGGTGGGCCTGAAGATGTATGACCCGCCACAGGTCCACCAAAAGAGTGTTTCCCTCCATCAATTTAAAATTCTACCTGAAAAGAAAAACTTAAGAACTTTTATCACTGCCCTACTACAGATCAGAACACATCAGTCACTGCCCACCTACAGATCAGAACACATCAGTCGTTGCCGTACTACAGATCTAAACAAATCAATCGTTGCCGTATACAGATCAGAACACGTCAGTCAATGCCCTACTACAGATCAGAACACATCAGTCGTTGCCCTACTACAGATCAGAACACATCAGTCGTTGCCGTACTACAGATCAGAACACATCAGTCACTGCCCTACTACAGATCAGAACACATCAGTCACTACCGTATACAGATCAGAACACATCAGTCACTGCCCTACTACAGATCAGAACACATCAGTCACTGCGGTATACACATCAGAACACATCAGTCACTGCCCTACTACAGATCAGAACACATCAGTCACTGCCCTACTACAGATCAGAACACATCAGTCACTGCCCTACTACAGATCAGAACACATCAGTCGTTGCTGTACTACAGATCAGAACACATCAGTCACTGCCCTACTACAGATCAGAACACATCAGTCACTGCCGTATACACATCAGAACACATCAGCCACTGCCCTACTACAGATCAGAACACATCAGTCACTGCCCTACTACAGATCAGAACACATCAGTCACTGCCCTACTACAGATCAGAACACATCAGTCGTTGCCGTACTACAGATCAGAACACATCAGTCGTTGCCGTACTACAGATCAGAACACATCAGTCACTGCCCTACTACAGATCAGAACACATCAGTCACTGCCCTACTACAGATCAGAACACATCAGTCACTGCCGTATACACATCAGAACACATCAGCCACTGCCCTACTACAGATCAGAACACATCAGTCACTGCCCTACTACAGATCAGAACACATCAGTCACTGCCCTACTACAGATCAGAACACATCAGTCGTTGCCGTACTACAGATCAGAACACATCAGTCACTGCCCTACTACAGATCAGAACACATCAGTCACTGCCCTACTACAGATCAGAACACATCAGCCACTGCCCTATTACAGATCAGAACACATCAGTCACTGCCCAACTACAGATCAGAACACATCAGTCACTGCCCAATTACAGATCAGAACACATCAGTCGTTGCCCTACTACAGATCAGAACACATCAGTCACTGCCGTACTACAGATCAGAACACATCAGTCACTGCCGTACTACAGATCAGAACACATCAGTCACTGCCGTACTACAGATCAGAACACATCAGTCGTTGCCGTACTATAGATTAGAATTAAACTAATCACTGTCTTACTACAGATCAAGGTGCAACAGTTTGTTTCGTGCACTGCTTATTTATTTTGGTTTCTGGATTAACTTTGGTAACAACAATGACTATATATTCAATGATTACCTACAACACACTAAGTAAATACAGAAAGCCACCTACAACACACTAAGTAAATACAGAAAGCCACCTACAACACACTAAGTAAATACAGAAAGCCACCTACAACACACTAAGTAAATACAGAAAGTCTACCTACAACACACTAATTAAATACAGAAAGCCTACAAAACACTAATTAAATACAGAAAGCCTACAAAACACTACTTAAATACAGAAAGCCTACAAAACACTACTTAAATACAGAAAGCCTAGAGCACACTAATTAAATACAGAAAGTCTACCTACAACACACTAATTAAATACAGAAAGTCTACCTACAACACACTAATTAAATACAGAAAGTCTATCTACAACACACTAATTAAATACAGAAAGTCCACCTACAACACACTAATTAAATACAGAAAGTCCACCTACAACACACAAATTAAATACAGAAAGTCCACCCACAACACACTAATTAAATACAGAAAGTCCACCCACAACACACTAATTAAATACAGAAAGTCCACCTACAACACACTAATTAAATACAGAAAGTCCACTTACAACACATTAATTAAATACATAAAGTCCACCTACAACACACTAAATAAACACACAAAGCCTTACACACAAGCTCCATGGAAATAGATAAACTTCTTCCTGTGATCAAAACAGAGGCCGCCCCGACGGTCGGTCGAGAGCCCAGTCTCTGTCTGAACAGACTCATTATCTGAACCAACTCTTTATCTGAACAGAGTTTCTGTGAAACAGAGACCGCCATGAATAGACTCATTATCTGAACAGAATCATTATCTGAACAGAGTTTCTGTCAAAACAGAGACCGCCATGAATAGACTCATTATCTGAACAGAATCATTATCTGAACAGAGTTTCGGTCAAAACAGAGACCGCCCTGAACAGACTCATTATCTGAACAGACTCATTATCTGAACAGACTCATTATCTGAACAGAGTTTCTGTCAAAACAGAGACCGTCCGTCGGGATCTCAGTCTCTGTCAAAACAGCTGACTGACCTAAAGTAACCTGCTTCCGTCACGTGATAATGACCACCACCCGACATTATCCTCCCCACGGGCAACAGCTACAGATAAAGCGATTCTCGCCTTTTATGACAATGTGTTGTTCTTTTTTCCTCTGACATTTTATTCATTATCGTCAGCCCTCTTCCCTGTTATTATCATCACAACATTATTATATCCCCAGTACAGTAGTCGTGCCAGTAAAGCAGCATCACGGCGCCACTGAAGCAGGATTCTCCCTTACAAGGCAACTACTGGATTGTATGAATCTTCTTGTGGAGTACAGTTTCAACTTATAAGTTTCTTCTTGTTGCTGGTGTTCTAACCATCACCTAATTTTCTGTATTATACACTAAGAAAATACAACAAGACACCCAGGCTTTCCACTCCACAAAATTAGTACGAATACAACAACTTGAACATAACTTGGCAGTCTTCCGACCAAAACAAACTGGTCAACAATGAGAATTTCCACAAAGCCGATTTGGTGTAGTTTATCATCAGACAACACACATTTATTACAGAAATTTACAGCAACAAATGCCCGGCGTGAAATGTCTACGCCACATGGGCAAGGAAAACCTTACAATGATTTATTCATACCAAAAACCATACTTACAGGCTTACCAAGGACTGCAGCCACACAGAAAAAACAAACTAAACTAATTCTGACAACAAGACTCGCTCTACCCCATTCTCGTTCGCCCAACACGTCCATCCAGTTCAAAGTTCCACACATAGACTGCCTAACGACCGGCTTTTTTCACACGGACCTTTTTAACGACTTCTTTGCACACGTACTTTCCTAATGACGTAGTCTACGCAACACAATTTTTAGCAATACACAAAAACTCTCTGAACAGAATGGCTATTCTGTTACAGAATATCTCCCCACCCCCTAAAGGTAGATATTTGGCCATCAAATATCTCCAACCAAACAAACAAAAAAAATTGCGAACTTGCACAGAAAACTCTCACAAACTGTGAGCGATAACAATGAATTTAAAGCTGAATATTCAGCTACAAAAAAAATTTCATGCACCCACAATTTGTACAAATTAAGTACGTTAAACATTTGTGGTGCAAACATAAATATACATATATTTACAACATTTTTAACACTGAGTTCTGTGAACTACACCATCTATTTCTACTGCCATAGAAATAGGATAGAAGCAAAGGATGAACTCCTTTTTCGAAGAACACTACCCAACTAGTGTCTATTGTGCTTTTCTTTAGAAATCCCTATAGATTTCAAACTATTCAGTAGAAGGAATCGCAGTTAATATGTTGATCACAACACGTTCTATGAACTGCTTCCTGCCATCTAGTTCCAATAGTGGGAACTTTTCCATAAGTGCTTTATGGAGATCTTTCATCGTGAACGTTTCTAAGTCCACGGTATCCATTATCTGCCCTATTGCCACAACGAGCTTACGATCGGAGACGTACAACTGATCAATCTCCGTATCGCAATCGGCACTAGGTGAAGTCTCTTCAGGGAAATAATCTTCACTGTGAGGACAGTGTTCCTTCTGAGACTGATGGCAGATATCGGCTCTCCTCCGTTTCTTCCGCCTATATCAGGCGAGGTCGCAAGTCATCCACCGACATAGGAACTGCTGAGGCGGAAGCATCCACCTCCATATAGTGGTCTGAGGGAGGAGCTCTAGGGACCACTCTCTGCTGGGTTTCCTTCAGGTACCACGGTGGGAGCCTGGGAACAAAACGAGGAGGCGGCGGAAGAGAAAATCTCTGTCTAATGGGACGCGGCAAGTAAGATCTACAACGATCTTGCTGATATTGCCTCTGAAAGGTCCCACCAGGCAACGATACATTAATGGCGACGTCCTGAACCATAGGACACAATGTATTAGTCGCCCTCTCTACTCTCTCTTTCTGCTGACAGGGACACGGCAAGTCAGTCTGCACAGAGCAATCTACTACAAGTTGGGGCTCTGCCTGTGAATAGGCCTCCACAACGCTCACTGACTTTACGACATATGTCTCAGATCCTTGTGACTGAGGGACGTCCCCATCAAGAACGTGAACTGGTACTGGTAGAGAAGTGGCACGATCGAAACTTGCCAACGTTGTCTCCCGCGCACCTGGATGAAAGAACATCTGAAGGTCCAGGGTGCGGAGGTTAGCAAACCACCTCTGCAACTTGACGTCTGACATCTCCTGCCGACCGAGGAATGTATCTACCAAGGGTCTATGGTCAGTCTTCACAGCGAAATGTCTATTCGCCAGAAAATATCTCAACTTCTGCGTGGCGTAATGGACAGCATACGCTTCTCTCTCGAAAGTAGACCACTTAGTCTGCGAGCGCGACAGCTTCTGCGAAAGAAAATATAAGGGCTCTTCAACTGAGAGTCCATCAGAAGAGGAAGCTGTCTGCACCAAACAGGCTCCAACCGCAACATTGGAAGCATCTGTATACAATGTAAGTGGCTTATGCAAGTCAGGATGCGAGAGAAGCGGTACTTTCGCAAGGCGATCCTTCAAAGACTCGAACGCCATTTGACAGACTGGAGACCATTTGAACCGATGACCCTTCTTGGTGAGGTCCACTATGGGAGCCACAATCTCCGAAAAGTGGGGAATGAAACGTCGATAGTAACTGCACGTCCCCAAAAAAGAGCGCACCTCCTTCACATTCAAAGGAGACGGCATGTCGGCAATGGCTCTGACCTTCTCAGGATCAGGAGATATGCCTGACTGGCTGATGACATACCCGAGATACTTTGTCTCAGAGGCCGCAAAGTGACATTTGGATGGTTTGAGCTTGACCTGGTGCTCACGCAATCGGTCGAATACCGCCTGAAGATCGCGAACATGGTCTTCGATCGTTCCATCAGTGAACACCAGTATATCGTCAATATAGGCTTGTGCAAACTTGCCTAAGCCCTGTAATACTGTGTCCATGAGTGCGACAAAGGTAGATGGTGCCCCTTTTAAACCAAAGCTCATGTAATTAAAACAGAAAGAACCCAGATGACAGCTAAAAGCTGAGCGTCCTTGGACAAGGGAATACACCAAAAGCCACAACGAGCATCCAAAGTGCTGAAAAATTTGGCTTTGCCTATCGTGCTCAGGATGTCCTCAATGCGTGGCAATGGATATGACAATGAACGGGTCACCGCATTGAGTGCACGGTAGTCGCAGCAGAAACGATGGGTACCATCTTTCTTAGTCACCAAGACAACTGGTGATGACCACTCTGAGATCGTGCGAGAAATTATTCCGTCACGCAACATATTCTCGACGGCCCTCTCTATCACCTCTCTACTCGCCAACGGAGTGCGGTAGGGTTTCCTGGAGATTGGCGGATGATCGCCTGTATCAATCTCCATCTGCACTGTCGAGGTATGCGATATCTCGGAATCAGTCAAGGCAAAGACATCCTTGTTCTGTGTCAACAACCTGGATATTATGTCCTTGTGCACTTCAGGGCACTGAACCTGTCGAACGATAGTCTCAGAACGACTGTCAGGTGTTGTCTCCTCAGTACCAGAAACCTGCTGGATAGAGTCAACTGACTCCGTGAATGGTGTCAATTTTCCTAAAACACATCCACGTCTGAGCTCGATGTGTTTACTAGAATGATTAATTACTGTCAACACGGGATAGCGATTAGTGTGGAGCTCACATACTGAGTCTACCAACTCTATCTCCGGTTGGGACAGTAAGAATGGTGTCTCAAGACCCTGAACCATATAAGAATTGCCAGATGGAAAATATGGTTGGGCTTTCAGTTTAAGAGGAATAAGATTGACGGAACGTGGAGAAAGAAGAGAAGAACGCTGGACACGAAGAATAGAAGCAATGTGTGCATCTAACTCTAAAGGAATCTTCTTGTTATGTATGTTTAGTGTATTAGAATTGTAATCGATGACAGCACCAGAACGAGACAAAAAATCACGCCCCAGAATGGCGGAACGGTTCATGTTGCGAACCACATAAAAGCAATGAGAAACAGTGACACCAGCAATAGAAATAGGTAGGTAAACTCTGCCAATTACTCTCATGGAAGCTGCAGTAACAGTCTGCAGAGTGATTCTAGCGGGCAAGAGTTTAGGAGCAGAACGTAAGGATCTGTATACAGAATCCTTGATAAGACAGACACTAGCTCCTGTGTCTAACAATGCTCGAATTCGAAAAGTATCAACAGAAACAAGGACAGAAGTAGGAGTCGGGGGATTCGCAGCCACCGAGCGTAGTGGTGTCGCATGCGAAAATGAGACAGAGTGTTTGGCAGATCTAGATGGTGTAAAGATACGGTCGGACACATGGGAGCTATTCATGCGCCGACTTGTCAGTTTAAATGTACACGATCCTTCCTTTCACTCTGCTTACAAAATCGGGCTATGTGACCTCTCCTTCCACAGTTATAACAAGATCTAGTTTCTTGTGGTAGTGTACTCGCAGGTTTAGCCTTCCTGGTATTCGATCTCCGGTGGTCTATCCTACCCGCTTCGAAGTGTGAAGATGTCCGTCGAGAGTTCTGATGAGAGACTAACTGTACTCTCTGCGAATCCACACAAGGAGACTCTCTGTGTGTCGTCACCTCACCGGACGGTCGAGAACCTGCAATGAAAGCTTGTCGGGAACTACAACTAAGATTCACCGACTTCATGAGGTCATTTTCTTGTAAAGCTAAGTCCACCGCCTGTGAAAACAGAACAGGTTTATCTCTTAATAATTTTGATTTCAATGCGCGAGAAAGTAGTGCATCTACAAACGACTGCACCATTTGCCTCTGCGCCAGCGGAGTCACCCATTCCGCCTCAGAGTAAGCAACTCTGGCTGCCTCACTGATGCGATCAGCCAGCGCTTGAATGGGCTCTCCAGGAGACTGTCGAGTAGAGGCTAGCGTATGCCAGGCCTCCTGAGGAGTCTGCAGCACCCCATATCGTGCTAATAAAACAGATACGAACTCCTCCCATGTCTCTTGAATCTGGAGTCGCTGTTTGACGAACTCTGCCAGGGAACCTGTGGTGCGTAAATACACCAAGTTCTTCTTACTGGGCACATCAGCATTCCGCATGTCCATAATCTTATTAATCTCATCCAGCCATGGTTTCAATTTTGCTGGGTCCCCGTCGAACTTTGCTACAGCTGACATGACGTGGGAAAACCTCAAGTCATTGCTGACTTGGGACAGGGTATCTTGTAATAACCCCAGCAAATCTGACGTGGATGGAGCTGAAGCCATTGTGCGTCTATCCGTAGTGCACTCTACTTATTGTTAGTATATATCACTGGAATCAATACAATGCCACCATATACAGTAATGTCAACAATTATTCAAAACAATGGCATATCAATTATTCATTATCATGCACTAATGCCATCCAACTATTAAACATAGAAAAGAAAATCAATTAAATACCATACCACGCACTAACTAACTACACTGAAGTCCTAAGTTAAATGAAAAGCCACAAGAAGTCTATGTACTGTTCCAAATATCACCACTAAAATCAATGTTCAATAAAGTCCCGCTAATAACACTGAATAAGAATGTCCTACAATGTCTATTCCAAATATAAGTGAATCTACAATGTCTGAAATCCTACACCACACAGAAAGAAGCACAAACAACGACTGTCCATGTATCAATGTCCACTCCTGTCTATCTGCCGAAATTGTGGAAAACAGTTAATTTTGTCAACATGTTACCTCCCCGGTCTGGATGGAGCTGGTTGAGAAGTAAATGTCGCTTGGAACAAACCACTCTGATTCCTCACCGGATAGTAGTTCAGGTTCAGTCTCACTGGACTTGATTGCAGGCACAGGTAGGCGTCAGTAGCTGCACTGCCTAGGACCCAGGACTAGATGTGACACAAGCTTTCGGGCAGGCCGGACATCATCGCCGCTTTGAATAACTTCTACGATAACTGTCTCTGACACTAACAAAAATACTATTCCCTAACCAAAACTTGAAAACCACTGACGAAACATACTAGCAACACACAACTGTGGGCTAGAAAAAACGTGCATGAACTGTTAAACATGTAAACAAACACACTGGACGTGACAAGTGACCTGATACGGCACCACTGAAACAGGATTCTCCCTTACAAGGCAACTACTGGATTGTATGAATCTTCTTGTGGAGTACAGTTTCAACTTATAAGTTTCTTCTTGTTGCTGGTGTTCTAACCATCACCTAATTTTCTGTATTATACACTAAGAAAATACAACAAGACACCCAGGCTTTCCACTCCACAAAATTAGTACGAATACAACAACTTGAACATAACTTGGCAGTCTTCCGACCAAAACAAACTGGTCAACAATGAGAATTTCCACAAAGCCGATTTGGTGTAGTTTATCATCAGACAACACACATTTATTACAGAAATTTACAGCAACAAATGCCCGGCGTGAAATGTCTACGCCACATGGGCAAGGAAAACCTTACAATGATTTATTCATACCAAAAACCATACTTACAGGCTTACCAAGGACTGCAGCCACACAGAAAAAACAAACTAAACTAATTCTGACAACAAGACTCGCTCTACCCCATTCTCGTTCGCCCAACACGTCCATCCAGTTCAAAGTTCCACACATAGACTGCCTAACGACCGGCTTTTTTCACACGGACCTTTTTAACGACTTCTTTGCACACGTACTTTCCTAATGACGTAGTCTACGCAACACAATTATTAGCAATACACAAAAACTCTCTGAACAGAATGGCTATTCTGTTACACCAGCCGCTGTCAGTCTTACCTAACATTTACTTCTAGTATGACACGAGCCACAGGTGAGGCCAGATCGTCATCAAGCTACTAGTGGCAAAACTAACAAGTTCAAAATAGCAACATGGAATGTTAGAACTTTATTCCAGGCTGGAAAATTAGAAAATGTAAAGATGGAAATGGAAAGGATGAAGATCAACATATTAGGAATGAGTGAAGTTAGATGGACAGGTCCAGGAAAGATAAACTCAGATAAATATACAATAATATATTCAGGAAGTGAGAAACATGAACGAGGAGTAGGAATTGTATTTGATGAACAAACGGCAAGGACAACTGTAGGATATTTGAACATCTCGGACTGAGTCCTGCTAGCCCAACTGAAAGGACAACCAATAAACATAAATATTATACAAGTGTATGCTCCAACATCTGAAAGTTCTGAAGAAGATGTACAGCTATTTTATAATGACATAGAGACAGCCCTAAAACACACAAAGTCACATGAAGTTACCATAGTCATGGGAGATTTTAATGCCAAAGTTGGTAAAGGAAGAACTTCAGACATCGTTGGTGACTATGGACTGGGGGAGAGGAATGACAGAGGTTATAAATTAGTTGAATGGGCAAGAATACACAGCATGGTTGTAGGAAACACCTGGTTTAAACAACATCCTCGAAGACTGGCAACGTGGTGCAGCCCAGACAAAAAGACATTTAACCAGATAGACTACATATTAATCAACAAACGATTCCGCAATGCATTACATACAACAAAAACCATGCCAGGAGCTGACTGCAATAGTGACCATGATCCACTCTGTGGAAAAGTTAGAATAAAACTAAAGAAAGCGGGCAGAAAAGTGAGAAACATCAAACTGAATACAGAACTTCTTAAAAATGACCAAGAACTGCGAGAACAATACAAAGTTATAACAAATAGATACAATGCAATAGCAAAGATAAATAGTATAGATGAACAATGGGAAATGTTAAGAGATTCTATCCACCAAACTGTTAAGGAGATAATACCACCAAAAAAAGAAGCCCCTAAAAATAAATGGATGACAGACGACATCTTAGGACTGATGGACAAGAGGAGGAGGAGTACAAATAACGAGAAAAAATATAACAAGATAAATAAAGAAATACGACGCAAATGCAGAGAAGCAAAAGAAGTGTGGTTAAATGAGCAGTGCAGACAGATAGAGGACTCTCATATTAAAGACAGCAAAAACATGCACAAACAAATTAATGAACTCACAGGCAGGAAAACAAAATATACCACAGGATGCCTGAAATCGAAAGAAGGTAAAATGTTAATGGGAAAAGAAGACATTGTGGACAGGTGGACAGAGTATATCGGTGAGCTATATGGAGGAGAAAGATCAGAATTAACACCAGATACTGAAAACTGTGAGGGACCACCAATACTTGAAGATGAAATCATAGATGGCATCAAACACATGAAGAAAGGAAAAGCGACTGGGCCTGATAATATAACAATAGAAGAAATAGAGGCACTAGAGGAGACAGGAATAAAAATAACAACAAAGTTACTGAATGACATTTACAACAGTGGTTATATTCCCAGTGACCTGATTAAATCCACGTTTATAGCACTACCAAAGAAACCAGGTGCAAAGGAATGTGACGACCACCGGACTATCAGCCTCTCATGTCACATAACGAAGCTACTTCTGAGAATAATTATGAGAAGAACAAGGAAAAAGATAAAAATGGAAATAGCAGATGAACTGTTTGGATTTGTTGAAGGAAAGGGAACACACAATGCCATTTATGCTTTACCAACACTAACAGAAAGAGCTTTAGAAGTACAGAAAGATCTCTACTTATGCTTCATTGATTACACCAAGGCATTCGACAAGGTGAAACATAATGAAATTATTAAAATGCTTGAAGACATCAATATAGACGGCAAAGACCTGAGAATTGTAAAACATCTATACTGGCAGCAAGAAGCAGCAGTTCGAGTTGAAAATAGAATTGGAAAATATCAACCTATAAAACAAGGGGTGCGACAAGGATGTGTACTATCTCCAGACCTTTTTTCTCTGTATAGCGAGAATATTCTAAGAACAATCATCACAGAACCAGGCATAAAAATTGGAGGATACAATATTAACAACCTTCGGTATGCTGACGACACAGTACTGATAGCTGGGAACCAACAGGACCTGCAAAATCTCTTGGATAAAGTCGCCAAAGAAAGTGAACAGAAAGGCCTTACTTTGAACATCAAAAAGACAGAGACTATGGTTATATCTAAGAAACATCCACCAGCATGGAGTATTAAATTAAACGGAACTATTCTAAAGCAGGTGCAGAAATTCAAATACCTTGGAGCAGTAATAACTTCAGATGGGAAATGCAGAACAGAAATTAGGAACAGAATAGGCCAAGCAAAGGCTGAATTTCAGAGAATGAGAAACATATTAACCAACACATCCTTATCAATGAATGTTAGAAAACGAGTCCTAAAATGCTATATTGAACCTATCTTGTTATATGGAAGTGAATCATGGACAATAGGCAAGTCTGCACAAAAATCATTGGAAGCAGCAGAAATGTGGTTTATTAGAAGAATGTTGCGAATCCCATGGACAGCAAAAATAACTAATGAAGAATGTATGAGAAGAGCTGGAGAGACAAAAAACCTTGTCAAAAAGATAAGAGAGAGACAATGTACTTTCATATGACATGCAGTGAGAAGAGGGGGCATTGAAAATATTATAACAACAGGAAAAATAGAAGGAAGAAGATCAAGAGGAAGACCAAGAGAAATGATACTGGACAGTCTGACGGGATGGTGTGAGAGGAGATCACCAACTGAGCTGATGGCCTGCATGAAGGATCGGGTACTCTGGAGAAGCATAATAGCCAACGCTAGTCGGCACGGCACATGATGATGATGACACTTTTTGGTACAGGATAAACCTCCACCAAATTCTTGCTACAATCAAAATGTCAGTTAATCATCATCATCATCATCATCATGTGCGCCCTCTCCAAGGAAGGTTGCCAGAGGTATCCTCTAACTTCCTCTGTCCTTTGTTTTCACAGTGAACTTGGCCAAACTCAGTCCGTCCATATTTTTACATTATCCACCAATCTATATCGTCGTCCACCAATCTTTATTTTTCTCGTCCTCTTACTCTTTTCTCCTCTGGTATGGTTTACATGTCACAACAAAATAAAAAGTAGTGTTCAGGCCAAGTCAGCATTCCAGCCAATGAGAAACATCTCGTGCAACAGATCCATATCAATAGAAACAAGATTCCGAGTACTTAAATGTTACATTGAGCTAATTTTGTTTTTTGTATGTGAAGCATGGTCCATGAATAAGAGAGTACAGCGAGAAATGGAGGCCATGGAAATGTGGTTTATAAGAAGGATGTTGAAGGTACTATGGACAGCCAAGAAAACCAATGAAGAAGTCTTGAGAGGCTGGAGTTAAAAAGCAAATTACAGCAAAGATCAGAGTCAGACAAGCGAGATTTATAGGACATTTCCTGATAAGAGGAAACTGTGGTAACTGGAAAAATTGAAGGAATAAGAGACAGAGAGAAGTTACTGGATGGGCTGTCAGTGTGGCTAGGAAGAAGGTCACCGGCGGATCTCATAATCAAGTCTAAAGTCAGGGAATTGTGGGTAGAAATGATCGCCTACGCCACGCGGCACGGCACTTGATTGATGGTTTACATTACCGTTTTATGTCTCTTGATATTACCAAAATATTTCAGCTGTCTGGTTCTAATGTTTTTATTATTTATCTTCTCTCCCTCCCTCCCTCCCTCCCTCTCCTCTCTCTCTCTCTCTCTGTCTCTCGGTCTCTGTAGGATATCATGTCATCCCATAACACTGGATCCCTGATGCATCTCAACAGACTTATCACTGAGCATTTCCCGTGCCAGGATGTTAAACCATCAATCATTTTTTCTCTCTGTCTTTATCTTGTCAGTTTCTGTTCATTTAATCATAACACATTATTTCAATAGTTAAAAGTAACATCCTCCACATCATTATTACAACTATACACCACAACTACAACCACACAAAACAATTATAACCACACACCACAACTACAACAACACAATGCAGCTACATCCACACAACACAACTACAACCACCAGCAGATTTCAGGTCATTTCTTTTAACAGCTATTAACTGAGTGCAAAGACAAAGTTGCTAGAGTGACAGCATGGTTGTAGGCGTGGCAACCACAACTGGCCGAGAACCATCCACTTTGATCCTTCAGCTAGAAAGCTAATGTGCTACTTCAACCTGGGTAATACTGAAGGGCTTAAAGTAGTGTCCCTAGTGGTGGAGCTCATAGGGAAGTATGCCTCTGCGTCCACTCCTGAATCACAGTAATAACTTCGTATTCGGTACAGATTGTATTTGTCGATCATTATAGCATTGCTAGTAATAAACACTGGTACACAAGAAGAAGAAGAAGAACAACAACAACAACAATCTTTTAGCTATTACATTTAAGAGTGAGCTAAGTGTCCTCATTTGCAAACTATGACCCAACTATTTCAGAAGAACTCACCGAAACCCACAGAAGTTGCTACACTAATTCTGTCCGTCTACATGACAGCCTGTCTGATAAACACTCTCTTTGTTTCTCAAATCAAGCTCTCTTTATCTAGCAAGTGAAAGCGAACACTAGATGAATACCTAGAATTGTGCTTTGATTGACATGTGAACAATGATTGTTTACAAGGCTGTCACAGACGTCCTAGTCAATTGTCATCAATGGCCATCATGACAAGTATGATCAAAAGTCACCGTGACAGATGACTGACGTCTTATAGAGAGATTTTATCATCAAAAATTCTACAACGCAAATAAGGCGTTTTATCAGTCTTAAAACATTTCATGTAACGCCTACCAGGACACCATCATCGTCATCGTCATTGTCGTCACTGTTTCGTCATTATTATCATCATTGTCTTCGCCATCATTATCATTATCATCGTGGTCATCATCATCACCTCACCATCTTCTTCTTTTCCTTTTTCTTCTTCCTTAATCTTCTTAAACTCGGTGCTGTCTATGGTGATCTTGAGACGTACTCATCGTGTCGGATGGGGAATGGTTAAACGTCTTCTTGAAGGTCTGGAGTTGAGCTGAGAAAGGAAAGCTCTCTATCACCACGTGACACACTCTAAGTGCCAGGCGGAGAGAGAAGACGAGTTCATCAGTTTGTTACTAGGGACAGAATCAATGCACAAGGTGACAGGGTTTTGTCATATGGTTCGCTGGCTCAAAGAACTATATCTCCCTTGTGGTACAGTGGTTTACACCATCACCACCATCATCATTACCATCACTATCACCATGATTACTACCATCATCATTGTCATGATTATCATATTTACAATTACCATCATCATTGCCACCACTATTATCATAATTATCACCATCATTACCACCATTATCATTATAACTACCATCATCATTACCATCACAACCATCATCATAACCATCACCACCATCATCATTATAACCACCATCATCATTATCAACACTATCATCATAACCATCACCACTACCACCATCATCATTATCATCACCTCCATCATCATTATAACCACGATCATCATTACCATCACCACCATCATCATTATAACCACCATCATCATTACCATCACCACCATCATCATTATCAACACTATCATCATCATTATCACCACCATCATTATTACCATCACCACCATCATCATTATTACCATCATCATCATAACCATCACCACTACCACCATCATCACCACCATAATCATTAACATCAACATTATTATCACCACTATCATCATTACCATCACCACTATCACCATCATTATTATCACCGTCATCATTATTATCACCACCATCATTATCACCGTCATCATTATTATCACATTATCATAACATCACCACCATCATCATCATCACCACCATCGTCATAACCCTCACCACCACCATCATGATGGGAACTGAGCGCGAGTTTGGGAAGGTACGAAATTCGTGCTTTCCTTCAGTTTTCGTTTAGTCTTCGTTTTGTGTAGCAGTTGTAAAGATGTAGCTCGTTTCACCGTGGATACCTGCTGCGTGAGAACTTGACAGACTTGTTACTTCTACATTCCTTGTGTGTTTTTGTTTGTTTGTTTGTTTGTTTCTTAGCTGCTGGTGGAATCCAGATGGCTGTGGGGGTGGAGTTGTATCAAGGAAAGTCGTGGTCTCTGTCTGGTAATTTGATATCTTACCCAGCAGATTAATCTATTTTAAATAGATCATCGGGAGTCATCCATTGAATTCTCCTGGTGTATTTTGACATTGACAATGTTACTGTGGTACTTATGTAGCAACTCTTCAACCGTGGAGTGACATGTTTTACCCGTCTAGTCACACACAAAAAAAAAACCGCGTTAATAATTCTCTTGTGGCTAGACGGCTGCTCGCCTTACCGGAGTCCGTGGTTCAAATCCCAGGGAATTCTCTTGTAATTTTTCTTTCTCTCACTTCTATAAGTGTATATTTTTTAAGGTCTAACCATACAATACCGTGTTCTGTTACTTTACTGTAGTAGACCTTCGTCGTTCCTTGTTTGTAACAATCTGTGGCCTAGAAGGTAAAGCGCTGATCTAGTGTAGCAGTTTTACAGCACCTTCTATCACAGTTACCCCCCACCATTTACTGGTACAGCACCTACTATCACAGTTATCCCCAACATTTACTTGTACAGAACCTACTATCACAGTTATCTCACAACATTTACTTGTACAGCACCTGCTATCACAGTTATCCCACAACATTTACTTGTACAGCACCTGCTATCACAGTTATCCCACAGTGATCATGACCTTTCCAGCTGAAGGAGTTGTCTTGAATTTCTTTCTTCGTGGTGATTGTGGATGATGCCACTCTATTAACTGTCTTTTTGTCTCAGGTTCAGAATGATGTGCCCAGGTTTCATCACTTGTTACCATCTTAGCCAAAAAGTTCTCTCCCTCTGCATTGAAACGCTCGAACAATTCAGAAGAAATTGCTACCTTTTGCAATCGATGGTCATTTGTGAGAATTCGAGGAACCCATCATGCGCAAACCTTAGAAAATCCGAGAGCTTTTATAACTGCATTTGCACTACCTTTGCTGACTGACAGCTCTAAGGCCAATTGTTGAGTAGTGATACGCCTATCAGTAAGAATAATGCTCTCAGTGCTTTCAACATTTCCGACTTGGTGACTATGGCAGGACGTCCAAGAGCAGCCGATCATGCAACTCCTTATCTCCACTTATTGATATCGACAGTCGTGAGCAAACATTTTTAAAAAGAAAGAATTTATAGATAGAGAAAATTATAAATGCAACACCTTATCTGCATCCTTTTCTTCACTTTTCAACATACTCTCCATTTCTCTGCACACATTTTCCCCATCGCTCTGCAAGTTTGAAAATACCTTCCAGGTAGAATTCCGTTCCAGCTGACTGAAGGCACAGACGCACTGCTTTCTGGACGTTCTCTCCTGTGTCGTAGTGATGGCCTCGCATTTGTTCTTTCATGAAACCGAAAGGATGGCAATCACTGGGTGCCAGGTCAAGGCTATAGGCAGGGTGTGGAAGAATTTCCTAACCTTTTTTCTGAATCTCCTCAGTTGTCCGGTTTTTCTACAGCTTTGTGAACTTCAGTCAATAAACGTGGGACCAAGCAAGCACAAACTTTTCTATAGCCTAGGGTTTCAATCATTTCCTGTACTGCATTGTGTCCTATTTCAAAATTTACAGCGATTTAAGATACTGTGACACGTCTGTCTTGTTTAATGATGTCGTCAGCCCTTTCCACGTTGCGTTCAGTGGAGGCAGTTCGAGGTCGACCGCTGCGAGTCATATCTTGGATGCTCATGTTTCCATCTTTGAAATGTTTCGCCCACCTCCTACCACTGCTAGCACCCATACACACATCTCCATAAGCAAGTTGAAGTCTTTGGTGACTTTCAGCAGCGGGAATTTCCTCTTTAACGAGGAACTCAATAACAACATGTTGACGAAACGAAACTTCAACACCCACCATTTTGTTTCTGCTCCGCATCGCCATATGACACATGATGGCGACGTCATGTGACCTCTACATGAAGTGCAAAGGATGCAGATAAGATGATACAAATATAAATTCGGATTTAAAAAATTTTTTTGCTCACGACTTTCGGTATGTATGTATGTATGTATGTATGTATGTATGTATGTATGCATGTATGTATGTATATATATATGTAAGTAAGTAAGTATTCTGTAAGTATGTATGTATGTATGTAAGTATGTATTATGTAAGTATGTATGTATGTAATTATGTGTGTATGTATGTATGTAAGTATGTAAGTATTATGTATGTAAGTATTATGTAAGTATGTATGTATGTATGTATGTATGTATGTATGTGTTTTTAAAGAAAAGAAAGACACACTAAAAACAATGATATTTTATCATATTTAATTAACATATGTCAGACTTACAGAAATTATTTACAACAATAACCATACATGAATAATCAAACCAGTGTGGTACTTCAGTATACATTACTTTGTCGCTGTTAAATACTTTTACATTAACTTGGCATTCTTAAACACTCTTATTTTGGCACTGTTAAGTACTTTTACATTAACTTAGCATTCTTAAACACCCTTATTTTGGCACTGTTAAGTACTTTTTACATTAACTTGGCATTCTTAAACACTCTTATTTTGGCACTGTTAAGTACTTTTACATTAACTTAGCATTCTTAAACACCCTTATTTTGGCACTGTTAAGTACTTTTTACATTAACTTGGCATTCTTAAATGCTCTTACTTTGGCATTGTTAAGTACTTTTATATTAACTTGGCGTTCTTAAATACACTGGTACTCCATGATGTTAAATGTACACTTGTGAGTATATTTTTAACCTAACACTGTTGTATTTTTTTGTAATAACAATGGGACTTTCAACTCGTACATTGATGTTATGGTATTATAAACTGTAAATCAACATTTCTGCCCCTATACATGCTTATCGTACAAAATAAACAATAAATATTAATAATACAATCAAGTTGTGTGGTCCTTGTTTAGGTGGTGAAATGTGATAGAGCTTCTCATAGCCATGTCAGAGTTTACACTTAGTTGGGCCAGGCGTGATACTGACCACATCTTTAGTCACTGATACACTTAGTACGGCCAGGCGTAATAATGACCACATCTTTAGTCACTGATACACTTAGTACGTCTAGGCGTGATAATGACCACATCTTTAGTCACTGATACACTTAGTACGTCTAGGCGTGATAATGACCACATCTTTAGTCACTGATACACTTAGTACGTCTAGGCGTGATACTGACCACATCTTTAGTCACTGATACATTTAGTACGGGCCAGGCGTGATACTGACCACATCACACATGTGCCGAAGGTAATTGAAAATACGGGCCTAACACGGTTTTCCCCCGTAGGTCTTAATGGCATGAAAACGGGAATCTTACCTTTTTACTAATGGAAAACTGACTTTACAATCATTGAATCAGGTTAGATCGCTCACTGTAATAGTTCAACTAAAGACGTTTCTACAAGTTTCTAATCTAACAGTATCATACATATCACAAAAAATTCAAATTCATGTTCATTTGAAAAACAAAATATGTATAAAACGAGATCTGCCACCCCGCTGATCTGAAGCAAAACACAAAGTTTAGCTATCAGCTTCTACGTAGCTTTAATGTTGTATGAGGCTTTGCTGTTGTATGAGGCTTTACTGTTGTGTGAGGCTTTACTGTTGTGTGAGGCTTTACTGTTGT
This sequence comes from Achatina immaculata, assembly GCA_009760885.1. NCBI lineage: Eukaryota > Metazoa > Mollusca > Gastropoda > Stylommatophora > Achatinidae > Lissachatina > Lissachatina immaculata. The sequence goes on from CM019692.1 coordinate 2,154,418, forward strand.
GTGAGGCTTTAGTGTTTTATAAGGCTTTGCTGTTGTATGAGGCTGATTGATTGATCCTCAAAGAGTTAAGAATTGAGCACGCCGGTCTGCCCGACATTCTGCCCTTTGTCTCACAACTTTCTTTATGTTTCAGACCATCTGCTAATATGCCAGGCATATAACAAACTTGATTAACCAAATTGGCGAGGCTGAGAAAAATAAAATAAAACGTTTACCTTTCACTCTTATCCACACACTCGGTACAGAAAGTAAACAGAGAGAGAGAGAGAGAGAGAGAGAGAGAGAGAGAGAGATGAAGTGGAAGACATTAAGAAGGATCAAGTGCAAAAACAGAAGAAACTTCAGTAAAACACATATATAACATAATAACATTTAACAGGAACTATACTGACATAGAAACGTGAACACAATAGGATACAATAACATACAGTAACATACAGTAACATACAGTAACATAGAAACCTGAACGTAATAATTATCACAAAAAAAAAAGAAACCTAAAGCTGACAGCCAACCTGTCAAAAATAACTCTGCCATACGTTTTATTTATATATAATGTTGTGGAATGTTTGGATGAGAGGTTGGATATGAAGCTGCTCAGTTCATGTTTTATTAGTTTTTCTATGTATATGTTATTTGTACTATATTTACATTGGATGAATGAATTAGAATGTCAGATTTATTGGCAATTGGTAAAATGTCTGATGGGCTTGAGTCCTCAGTTCTTCGCTTTTTGAAAATGAGCTCTCTCTCTCTCTCTCTCTCTCTCTCACTCTCATTCATAAAATTCTGTCGCACAATGCTCCACCCTGTCTGTGGTCGTTGTTCAAATCCAACCCAAAACACAGTCAACTACTAATTTGGCCTACCCTAACAATGCCCTCTAGAATTTCACGTGATCGAGCTATCTTTCTTTGGCTTATTGTGTTCCACTTCATAACTTGTTTTGGGACACTTTGATTGTTCTCATTGCGTGACCGACTTATTTCCATCTCCTTTTCCTGATCACCCATGAGACAGGTTGTTGTTTGCTCATCTGTCTTATCTCTTGCGTTGTTCTTGAATTTGTTCCACTTTATGCCCGTTTTTCCTTAGGCATTTGTTTGTTTGTTTTTTTTTTCAAAAAGTATAATTTCTTGTCTATTCCTTAGTTGTTTTCCAGCTTTCATACGCATAAATGAGGGTGGATATTACATATGCATTGAATAATCTTAACTTGGTTTTTGTGTTTATTACTTTTGAATGCCATATATTCTCAAGATTCTTGAATGTCATTGCTGCTTTTGCAATTCTATTTCTAACTTCCTTTCTGGTGTCACCATCCTAGTCTATATGGCTGTCGAGGTATGCAAAATAGTTTACTTCTTCTACAGCTGTTCTTTCAAAGTATATTTTTCCTTCTTGATTAATGGGAATTTTCATCATGTTTTCATTGTTAATTTCAAGTCCTATTTTCAAAGCCAGTGAACACAGTGTATCTGTTTTTGTTGCATCGAATTCACTTTGTCACTGATAAGAGTTATGAACAGTCGTATAATAAGAGCACAATACAAAATAAGACACGGAAGAATGACAATCACACAATGTTATTCACCCACGAACTATGCAGATGATGAAGTAAAAGACGACTTCTATCACCAGCTACAACAACGCATTAACAAAGTCCCTAAACACGACATCTTAATTGTCATGGGACACTTCAACGACAAGGTAGGAAAAGGGAACACTGACGTCGAAGAAGTAATGGGGAAAGAAGGAAATGATACCAGAAATCAGAATAAAGAAAGATTAATTGAACTATGTCTAACAGAGGGCATGGCCATTGGAGGAACAATATTTCCACACAAAGAGATACATAAATGAAGAACATACAACAATCTAATATTTCGGTAAAATAATATTTCAAATATTGTATTGTTAAATGTTCTTAATTTACACGTACTCATCTAAATTCTACTAACATTCATTTTTCTCCCTGCTTTTCTCATTCTTTCTATCTTATTTGTACTATATTACATTGGATGAATGAATTAGAATGTCAGATTTATTGGCAATTGGTAAAATGTCTGATGGGCTTGAGTCCTCAGTTCTTCGCTTTTTGAAAATGAGCTCTCTCTCTCTCTCTCTCTCTCTCTCTCTCTCTCTCATTCATAAAATTCTGTCGCACAATGCTCCACCCTGTCTGTGGTCGTTGTTCAAATCCAACCCAAAACACAGTCAACTACTAATTTGGCCTACCCTAACAATGCCCTCTAGAATTTCACGTGATCGAGCTATCTTTCTTTGGCTTATTGTGTTCCACTTCATAACTTGTTTTGGGACACTTTGATTGTTCTCATTGCGTGACCGACTTATTTCCATCTCCTTTTCCTGATCACCCATGAGACAGGTTGTTGTTTGCTCATCTGTCTTATCTCTTGCGTTGTTCTTGAATTTGTTCCACTTTATGCCCCGTATTTTCCTTAGGCATTTGTTTGTTTGTTTTTTTTTTCAAAAAGTATAATTTCTTGTCTATTTCCTTAGTTGTTTTCCAGCTTTCATACGCATAAATGAGGGTGGATATTACATATGCATTGAATAATCTTAACTTGGTTTTTGTGTTTATTACTTTTGAATGCCATATATTCTCAAGATTCTTGAATGTCATTGCTGCTTTTGCAATTCTAATTCTAACTTCCTTTCTGGTGTCACCATCCTAGTCTATATGGCTGTCGAGGTATGCAAAATAGTTTACTTCTTCTACAGCTGTTCTTTCAAAGTATATTTTTCCTTCTTGATTAATGGGAATTTTCATCATGTTTTCATTGTTAATTTCAAGTCCTATTTTCAAAGCCAGTGAACACAGTGTATCTGTTTTTTGTTGCATCGAATTCACTTTGTCACTGATAAGAGTTATGAACAGTCGTATAATAAGAGCACAATACAAAATAAGACACGGAAGAATGACAATCATACAATGTTATTCACCCACGAACTATGCAGATGATGAAGTAAAAGACGACTTCTATCACCAGCTACAACAACGCATTAACAAAGTCCCTAAACACGACATCTTAATTGTCATGGGACACTTCAACGACAAGGTAGGAAAAGGGAACACTGACGTCGAAGAAGTAATGGGGAAAGAAGGAAATGATACCAGAAATCAGAATAAAGAAAGATTAATTGAACTATGTCTAACAGAGGGCATAGCCATTGGAGGAACAATATTTCCACACAAAGAGATACATAAATGAAGAACATACAACAATCTAATATTTCGGTAAAATAATATTTCAAATATTGTATTGTTAAATGTTCTTAATTTACACGTACTCATCTAAATTCTACTAACATTCATTTTTCTCCCTGCTTTTCTCATTCTTTCTATCTTTTTTCTAAAACGGAACCATGCGCCTTTGTCTACTTCTCAGTTTTACGGCGGTCCTCATTTAAGTAGGTCATAGTATTACTGACTTAGCACCATGACTGTCTGTAGGCGGATATAGTCTATGCTGTCTGTGAACAGATATAGTCTATGTTGTCTGTGAACAGATATAGTCTATGCTGTCTGTGAACAGATATAATCTATGTTGTCTGTGAACAGATATAATCTATGTTGTATGTGAACAGATATAATCTATGTTGTTTGTGAACAGATATAATCTATGTTGTCTGTGAACAGATATAATCTATGTTGTCTGTGAACAGATATAATCTATGTTGTCTGTGAACAGATATAATCTATGTTGTCTGTGAACAGATATAATCTATGTTGTTTGTGAACAGATATAATCTATGTTGTTTGTGAACAGATATAATCTATGTTGTTTGTGAACAGATATAATCTATGTTGTCTGTGAACAGATATAATATGTTGTCTGTACTATATTTACATTGGATGAATGAATTAGAATGTCAGAGGTATTGGCAATTGGTAAAATGTCTGATGGGCTTGAGTCCTCAGTTCTTCGCTTTTTGAAAATGAGCTCTCTCTCTCTCTCTCTCTCTCTCTCTCTCTCTCTCTCTCTCTCTCTCTCTCTCTCTCTCTCTCTCTCTCTCTCTCTCTCTCTCTCTCTCTCTCTCTCTCTCTCTCTCTCTCTCTCTCTCTCTCTCTCTCTCTCTCTCTCTCTCTCTCTCTCTCTCTCTCTCTCTCTCTCTCTCTCTCTCTCTCTCTCTCTCTCTCTCTCTCTCTCTCTCTCTCTCTCTCTCTCTCTCTCTCTCTCTCTCTCTCTCTCTCTCTCTCTCTCTCTCTCTCTCTCTCTCTCTCTCTCTCTCTCTCTCTCTCTCTCTCTCTCTCTCTCTCTCTCTCTCTCTCTCTCTCTCTCTCTCTCTCTCTCTCTCTCTCTCTCTCTCTCTCTCTCTCTCTCTCTCTCTCTCTCTCTCTCTCTCTCTCTCTCTCTCTCTCTCTCTCTCTCTCTCTCTCTCTCTCTCTCTCTCTCTCTCTCTCTCTCTCTCTCTCTCTCTCTCTCTCTCTCTCTCTCTCTCTCTCTCTCTCTCTCTCTCTCTCTCTCTCTCTCTCTCTCTCTCTCTCTCTCTCTCTCTCTCTCTCTCTCTCTCTCTCTCTCTCTCTCTCTCTCTCTCTCTCTCTCTCTCTCTCTCTCTCTCTCTCTCTCTCTCTCTCTCTCTCTCTCTCTCTCTCTCTCTCTCTCTCTCTCTCTCTCTCTCTCTCTCTCTCTCTCTCTCTCTCTCTCTCTCTCTCTCTCTCTCTCTCTCTCTCTCTCTCTCTCTCTCTCTCTCTCTCTCTCTCTCTCTCTCTCTCTCTCTCTCTCTCTCTCTCTCTCTCTCTCTCTCTCTCTCTCTCTCTCTCTCTCTCTCTCTCTCTCTCTCTCTCTCTCTCTCTCTCTCTCTCTCTCTCTCTCTCTCTCTCTCTCTCTCTCTCTCTCTCTCTCTCTCTCTCTCTCTCTCTCTCTCTCTCTCTCTCTCTCTCTCTCTCTCTCTCTCTCTCTCTCTCTCTCTCTCTCTCTCTCTCTCTCTCTCTCTCTCTCTCTCTCTCTCTCTCTCTCTCTCTCTCTCTCTCTCTCTCTCTCTCTCTCTCTCTCTCTCTCTCTCTCTCTCTCTCTCTCTCTCTCTCTCTCTCTCTCTCTCTCTCTCTCTCTCTCTCTCTCTCTCTCTCTCTCTCTCTCTCTCTCTCTCTCTCTCTCTCTCTCTCTCTCTCTCTCTCTCTCTCTCTCTCTCTCTCTCTCTCTCTCTCTCTCTCTCTCTCTCTCTCTCTCTCTCTCTCTCTCTCTCTCTCTCTCTCTCTCTCTCTCTCTCTCTCTCTCTCTCTCTCTCTCTCTCTCTCTCTCTCTCTCTCTCTCTCTCTCTCTCTCTCTCTCTCTCTCTCTCTCTCTCTCTCTCTCTCTCTCTCTCTCTCTCTCTCTCTCTCTCTCTCTCTCTCTCTCTCTCTCTCTCTCTCTCTCTCTCTCTCTCTCTCTCTCTCTCTCTCTCTCTCTCTCTCTCTCATGTGTCTGGCTTTACTGATGTATATAGGTTTTCTCTTGTGTCTGGGTTTACTGATGTATATAGGTTTTCTCTTGTGTCTAGGTTTACTGATGTATATAGGTTTTCTCTTGTGTCTGGCTTTACTGATGTATATAGGTTTTCTCTTGTGTCTGGCTTTACTGATGTATATAGGTTTTCTCTTGTGTCTAGGTTTACTGATGTATATAGGTATACTCTTGTGTCTGGCTTTACTGATTAATGACTCTTTACATGCTGAGTATTCCAGGTTTTTCTAGTAAGTTAGAGGAAAGTTTTTCAAAATGTGATAATCTATAAGTAGAAACAAATGAAAAAAAAAATGTTATTCTGGTGACGTTGACACATGTCTTTTATGCCCTGTCTTATACTAGCGTCACTCAAAAAAATGTTTCGCCTTTCTGCGTCACAGACTTGTCTACGTCACAGACTTGCAACCTATTTGGAGGTTTGCTGGCGTCACTTCTGTAGAGGGACTCTGTCTCCCATCTTCATGTACACGGATGACTGGCTACCATCCGTCGAGGGGAGGGAGAGAATGTCGTACGTGTGAGACGGGAGAGAGAGAGTGTCGTACAGGTGAGACGGGGGAGAGAGAGTGTTGTACAGGGGAGGTGAAGTAGAACCTGTGAGGGCAAACAAGAGAAAATCTTAGAATACATGCAACATGATGCTTGTACTAATTATGAGATTAAACTTTTGTATTTTATGTAGTATATTACGCAGTTTAATATCTTGTTTGTTACGCAAGATGCGCTTAATGCAGTGGTGTTACATATATTTATGACCTTGGTAATACATGACAATGGTAATCATGACATTGTATATGACTTGTCTTTAATTATTATAAAACATATTAGTATGACAACAGGGTTAGTAATAACAGACAATAAAATGACAGAGGATATGGCGTGTCACCAAATAGTAACAAATCTTCGTGTGCCACATATTATCTAGCATGTCCTCAGCCAATTCTTCGTGTGTCACATATTATCTAGCATGTCCTCAGCCAATTCTTTGTGTGTCACATATTATCTAGTATGTCCTCAGCCAATTCTTAGTGTGTCACATATTATCTAGTATGTCCTCAGCCAATTCTTAGTGTGTCACATATTATCTAGTATGTCCCCAGCCAATTCTTAGTGTGTCACATATTATCTAGTATGTCCTCAGCCAATTCTTCGTGTGTCACATATTATCTAGCATGACCTCGGCCAATTCTTCGTGTGTCACATATTATCTAGTATGTCCTCGGCCAAATCTTCGTGTGTTACATATTATCTAGTATGTCCTCGGCCAATTCTTTGTGTGTCACATATTATCTAGTATGTTCTCGGCCAATTCTTCGTGTGTCACATATTATCTAGTATGTTCTCGGCCTATTCTTCGTGTGTTACATATTATCTAGTATGTTCTCGGCCAATTCTTCGTGTGTCACATATTATCTAGTATGACCTCGGCCAATTCTTCGTGTGTTACATAATATCTAGTATGTCCTCTGCCAATTCTTAGTGTGTTTCATATTATCTAGTATGTCCTCTGCCAATTCTTCGTGTGTTACATATTATCTAGGACGTCTTCGGCCAATTCTCTGAGTGTAACAGATCATCTAAACTCTCGTAGGCAGATTCGTTTAGAATAACGATGACGAGATTTGTTTATTACTGTATGGAAGTGATATTTGTTTGAAATTTTTTTATATCTGGAATATTATACTCTTGATTTCAGATGTACATCTATCATCTATCATATTAACAAGCCAAATTATTTGAATTATTGTACTTATCTCAAGCAAACAAAAATAGGGAGATGTATCGACAAATAAACAGAAATAGGGAGATGTGTCCATATATAAACGAGAGAGTGGGAAATTAACCAAAAACGTATATGTGAGAGCAAGAAACATAAAACACATATACGTGAGAGGAAAAAAATAACATAAAGATTTCAATGAAAGCTGCACCTTCATGCCTAAAGCACAAGGAAGTCACTAGTCAAGAGAGTAAAGCACAGTTACTTCTTGTACGCGTGGAAGAATTGTAACAAGTAAATGTTCATGTAATGTGCGCACTTTTTACATGTACTTTTCTTTTTAGAGAAAAACAAAACGAAATAAAGAAAGAAGGTCCAAAGACAAGCAAAGGAAGAACATCTTGCGAAATAAACATAAACGAAAGAATGTTATAGTAAGCAACACATGTTGGACAAGACAGGGAAAAAAAAAACTAACCAGTTTTCATAAAACCGCTGAACTGGTAGCAGGCCGGGTCCATCTTGGAGGATCCGCCACTGATGCCGGTGCTGGCTGTGTCTGGTACGCTCCTGGATTCGTGCCCTTCACTACTCCTCCACCTCATGCACAGAACAATCCCTACTATCACGCCAACAAAAATCAGACCAAGACCCCCTAATCCAATGCCAAGGCCAAGCGCCATCTCATCATCTGAAATGTATAAAAATAAAAGTCAAATTCATGTTTCTCCAGTTTCGTGCGTGTCCTACAATCTTGTAAGGAGATTCAGGTGACTGCTGTTGTTCAACAGTAAAATAAATTTTATTCAAGGTCCAGATACTGAGTTCCGCCCCTGTACAAGTTTCTGCAATAAAAATATCCCCACTTAGTTGATCCGCTTTTGAAATATGTTTGTATATTACAGGGCGCTGGAGAAATACGAGGTGATATCCGACGGCTCCCAGATTGTACTTGCCGTGACTGTACCATTCGACGAATACACGTGGAAAACTGAAGGTCATTATTCCAAAACCCATTGAGTCATTATGCCACTTGGCGTAGTACTTTCTACCCGTGTTAGACTTGTACAGGGATTTTGTAACTTTGTGTTAGAACCGCTCTGCGATCCTTACACTGGCTGACATATTCGACCAACGATCCTGGATCAAATGTAGCATGAGGTTCTGCGAATCTGCTACCAAAACTCTCGAAATGCTTCTTCATGTTTATAGCGGATATTCTTTAGGATAAAAACAAGGTTCTGAGCGACAAGAAAGGGGGGGGGGGGTATCAGATCCACTAAACAGGCAAGATAAGTCGGCAAGTTGTGGACATCAACGTTCGGGCAGTATTTTCAGCATCGCCAAGCAGTTATAAGCCAACATCTGGCAGATCTTTGGGGTGCCATGACTCTGAGGGACCTACCCTTCTTGCAGCGTGAGGATTTTAATCCTCTGCTGATCTGAGGAGTTGTGTTTTGTTTCTCTCTCTCTCCATTTCTCTCTCTCTCTCTCTCTCTCTCTCTGGAATAGAAAGAGTCTGGCTAAATTAATTTTAATTTAAAAATGGACATGAACATCAAAGAACACATGACACATGAATATTTAAGAACGCAAAAATGTGAAACTAGAACAAGCTTTGTGTGAAGTGTGGAGTGTGGAGTGTGGAGTGTGATCTGTAAATTTAAATACATATTTCTTGGACGGTCCTTTACCCGTCTCTTAAATTGGGTCCAGGATTTTTCAAAAGTTGAGAACCTCTGTTCTATGTAACGACAGTACATTAGTATGAAGAGCTGTAACATTATATTCACATATGTAATGTTCACTGTATGTTGCATAATATAAGAAGATTACACGAGGTTGTTCCAAGGTTAACCATTACAATACCTGCGTTTATTTAAAGCTATATCTGACCTGGAACTGGAAGCTTTTGAATCCAGCAAATATTCAGTCTGAAGCCAGTAGAGATTTACGAAGCCAGTAGAGATTTACGAAGCCAGTAGAGGGTCACGAAGCCAGTAGAGAGTCATGAAGCCAGTAGAGAGTCATGAAGCCAGTAGAGAGTCATGAAGCCAGTAGAGAGTCACGAAGCCAGTAGAGAGTCATGAAGCCAGTAGAGAGTCATGAAGCCAGTAGAGGGTCACGAAGCCAGTAGAGAGTCATGAAGCCAGTAGAGGGTCACGAAGCCAGTAGTTGTGGGTGAATGAAATGAAATTTATTGTTGTTGCTATATTAGCCTTGATTCTTACAAGTCCGTCTGAAATCGATTCTATCGATAAGCACGGAGACATGTGTCTCACCATGGAGACCTGCAAACAGACTCTGAAGATGTAAATCTCAAGCGTTGGGTCGATGAGCATGACGCTGCAGTTTCGCTCCTGACACGATCAGGTACGTGAACACACCTGAGCCAGGTAATGCACACCTTGCTAAATATAAATATCAGAGTCTAGTACAGGTCTGTACCAGCTGTAGAATGAATTGTTTTCTTTTCTGTAAGCTTCTGATGATCGGAGTTTTTTTCAATATTTAAACCAGATAGTTTAGTCAGTGAGTTACTTAGTTATCTTAGGGTTAATTACAGAATAGGCTGTTATTCTGTGCGCTTGACAGAGTCTATTTTTTATGGAATAGATTTAAAGTATAATAGTTCCACATCAACCAGTCAACATTCACTGACATTGACTTGCTGTATTTCCACAAATGTTTGACCCTTCGTTCACGAGTGGACAAAAATTTAATTGTTTGGGGGGGGGGGGGTTTTACTTAACATGTGTACTTGTGTCCTGAGAGCTTTTTTTAGTTTTGTTAGGTCAACATGAACGAAAAAATTACCAGGTGGCGCCTTTGTGCTTCAGACCATACGTTTGTCGTCTTTCTTTTCCTTTAAAATCGTGAGACGATAACAGCAGTTGGACTGAATGTTAATCTTTTTGTCTATGAACAGATATAATCTATGTTGTCTGTGAACAGATATAATCTATGTTGTCTATGAACAGATATACATTAAAAATATGTTTAAGTTTGTAGTCTGCTACGTCCCACTACTAAAACTCTGCAGATCCTATTTGTAAAAATATCCCACATACATACATACATATGCTTATATATATATGCTTATGTAATAACAGTTGTTATGCTTACAGTTCGCAATGGTTAGCAACAGATGATACGCAGTATTTTGTAGTTGACTGAGCAAATTCATCATTAATAACCCACTTACAGATCGATATTTGGACAACATTTGGTAGATATTAGAATCTTCGTAAACTTTAGAGTAGGGAGATAAAATTATAGCTTAATTTTCGTTAAGAGCAAAACAGGAAGAGTAAGAGAGAGCAGAGATGTGATGACCCCGTGTTGGCAAGGACAACGCGTTGCTTGGTTACTTGTTATAGATGGATGTAAAGGGGAGTATCAGATCCACTGCTGGCAAGGACAACGCGTTGCTTGGTTACTTGTTGTAGATGGATGTAAGGGGGGGGGGGGTATCAGATCCACTAAACAGGCAAGATAAGTCGGCAAGTTGTGGACATCAACGTTCGGGCAGTATTTTCAGCATCGCCAAGCAGTTATAAGCCAACATCTGGCAGATCTTTGGGGTGCCATGACTCTGAGGGACCTACCCTTCTTGCAGCGTGAGGATTTTAATCCTCTGCTGATCTGAGGAGTTGTGTTTTTGTTTCTCTCTCTCTCCATTTCTCTCTCTCTCTCTCTCTCTCTCTCTGGAATAGAAAGAGTCTGGCTAAATTAATTTTAATTTAAAAATGGACATGAACATCAAAGAACACATGACACATGAATATTTAAGAACGCAAAAATGTGAAACTAGAACAAGCTTTGTGTGAAGTGTGGAGTGTGGAGTGTGGAGTGTGATCTGTAAATTTAAATACATATTTCTTGGACGGTCCTTTACCCGTCTCTTAAATTGGGTCCAGGATTTTTCAAAAGTTGAGAACCTCTGTTCTATGTAACGACAGTACATTAGTATGAAGAGCTGTAACATTATATTCACATATGTAATGTTCACTGTATGTTGCATAATATAAGAAGATTACACGAGGTTGTTCCAAGGTTAACCATTACAATACCTGCGTTTATTTAAAGCTATATCTGACCTGGAACTGGAAGCTTTTGAATCCAGCAAATATTCAGTCTGAAGCCAGTAGAGATTTACGAAGTGAGTAGAGATTTACGAAGCCAGTAGAGATTTACGAATCCTGTAAAGAGTCATGAAGCCAGTAGAAAGTCATGAAGCCAGTAGAGAGTCACAAAGCCAGTAGAGAGTCACGAAGCCAGTAGAGAGTCACGAAGATAGTAGAGAGTCATGAAGCCAGTAGAGGGTCACGAAGCCAGTAGAGAGTCATGAAGCCAGTAGAGGGTCACGAAGCCAGTAGTTGTGGGTGAATGAAATGAAATTTATTGTTGTTGCTATATTAGCCTTTGATTCTTACAAGTCCGTCTGAAATCGATTCTATCGATAAGCACGGAGACATGTGTCTCACCATGGAGACCTGCAAACAGACTCTGAAGATGTAAATCTCAAGCGTTGGGTCGATGAGCATGACGCTGCAGTTTCGCTCCTGACACGATCAGGTACGTGAACACACCTGAGCCAGGTAATGCACACCTTGCTAAATATAAATATCAGAGTCTAGTACAGGTCTGTACCAGCTGTAGAATTGAATTGTTTTCTTTTCTGTAAGCTTCTGATGATCGGAGTTTTTTTCAATATTTAAACCAGATAGTTTAGTCAGTGAGTTACTTAGTTATCTTAGGGTTAATTACAGAATAGGCTGTTATTCTGTGCGCTTGACAGAGTCTATTTTTTATGGAATAGATTTAAAGTATAATAGTTCCACATCAACCAGTCAACATTCACTGACATTGACTTGCTGTATTTCCACAAATGTTTGACCCTTCGTTCACGAGTGGACAAAAATTTAATTGTTTGGGGGGGGGGGGGTTTTACTTAACATGTGTACTTGTGTCCTGAGAGCTTTTTTTAGTTTTGTTAGGTCAACATGAACGAAAAAATTACCAGGTGGCGCCTTTGTGCTTCAGACCATACGTTTGTCGTCTTTCTTTTCCTTTAAAATCGTGAGACGATAACAGCAGTTGGACTGAATGTTTAATCTTTTTGTTAATTACTGTTAGACTTTTATGGATTCTTCTGGTGTATTTATGTATAAAAAGGTTTCTTCCCTGATTTGTCTCCCAAGATTCTCATTCTTGCAACGTTTTCTTTGTTCGTTTAGTTTTTCTCATTGCCAGATCGCGTGTGTTTTACATCGCCCGCGTCTTCACATTTTTAAAGTTTAATCATTTCTGTAGAGATCTCTTTAATTGTTTGCAGTTTCGTTACTTTCCCCATTTTACGCATATCTTTATGAGAATCGTTTAGATTTTATAGATGATATGAAATCTGGTGCAGCGTGTGTTCTTTCTTTCTTTCTGTCTTTCTTTCTTTCTGTCTTTCTTTCTGTCTTTCTTTCTTTCTGTCTTTCTTTCTGTCTTTCTTGCTTTCTGTCTTTCTTTCTGTCTTTCTTTCTTTCTGTCTTTCTTTCTTTCTTTCTGTCTGTCTTTCTTTCGTTTTTCTTTCTTTCTGTCTTTCTTTCTGTCTTTCTTTCTTTCTTTCTTTCTGTCTTTCTTTCTGTCTTTCTTTCTTTCTTTCTTTCTTTCTGTCTTTCTTTCTGTCTTTCTGTCTGTCTTTCTTTCTACCTTTCTTTCTTTCTTTCTTTCTGTCTTTCTTTCTGTCTTTCTTTCTTTCTTTCTTTTTTTCTGTCTTTCTTTCTTTCTGTCTTTAATTCTTTCTTTCTGTCTTTCTTTCTTTCTGTCTTTCTTTCTTTCTTTCTTTCTCTGTCTTTCTTTCTTTTTTTCTGTCTTTCTTTCTTTCTTTCTGTCTTTCTTTCTGTCTTTCTGTCTTTCTTTCTTTCTGCTGATGCCGTGAAGTGTTGATGTTTATGGGAATTCGTCTCTAGCCTGACATTATAACTGATCTCCTCATCTATCCATCTTATTATGGGCGTCCTCTGCTTCTGCCCCCCCCCCTTTTCATTCTGGTGTTATTGTTATAGACCCATGCACATGATTGCTGATTCAGCCTCATTCTAGTCTTATAGACCTTGCACATGGTTGCTTATTTAGCCTCATTCTGGTGTTATGGACTTGTGCACATGATTGCTGATTTAGCCTCATTCTGGTGTTAGGGACCCGTGCACATGATTGCTGATTTAGCCTCATTCTAGTCTTATAGACCTGTGCACATGATTGTTGATTTAGCTTCATTCTAGTCTTATAGACCTATGCACATGATTGCTGATTTATCCTCATTCTAGTCTTATAGACCTGTGCACATGATTGCTGATTTAGCCTCATTCTAGTCTTATAGACCTGTGCACATGATTGCTCATTTAGCCTCATTCTAGTCTTATAGACCTGTGCACATGATTGTTGATTTAGCTTCATTCTAGTCTTATAGACCTATACGCATGATTGCTGATTTATCCTCATTCTAGTCTTATAGACCTGTGCACATGATTGCTGATTTAGCCTCATTCTAGTCTTATAGACCTGTGCACATGATTGCTTACTTAGCCTCATTCTGGTGTTAGGGAGCCGTGCACATGATTGCTGATTTAGCCTCGTTCTGGTGTTATGGACTCTTGCACCTGACTGCTGATCTAGTGTGTAATCAATTTCATTTGCTTAACTGTATAATCAACGATCACCAAATCTGCGAATCTTTTCATTTTTCTCATCTCTCCAAACCTTGTTAATGTCTTGTCTCAGATGTCTCATCTCGCCTGTCAAGCCTTGGTTGTGTCTCATCTCGCCTGTCAAGCCTTGGTTGTGTCTCATTTCGCCTGTCACGCCTTGGTTGTGTCTCATCTGGCTTGTCAAGCCTTGGTTGTGTCTCATCTGGCTTGTCAAGCCTTGGTTGTGTCTCATCTGGCTTGTCAAGCCTTGGTTGTGTCTCATCTGGCTTGTCAAGCCTTGGTTGTGTCTCATCTGGCTTGTCAAGCCTTGGTTGTGTCTCATCTGGCTTGTCAAGCCTTGGTTGTGTCTCATCTGGCTTGTCAAGCCTTGGTTGTGTCTCATCTGGCTTGTCAAGCCTTGGTTGTGTCTCATCTGGCTTGTCAAGCCTTGGTTGTGTTCATCTGGCTTGTCAAGCCTTGGTTGTGTCTCATCTGGCTTGTCAAGCCTTGGTGTGTCTCATCTGGCTTGTCAAGCCTTGGTTGTGTCTCATCTGGCTTGTCAAGCCTTGGTTGTGTCTCATCTGGCTTGTCAAGCCTTGGTTGTGTCTCATCTGGCTTGTCAAGCCTTGGTTGTGTCTCATCTGGCTTGTCAAGCCTTGGTTGTGTCTCATCTGGCTTGTCAAGCCTTGGTTGTGTCTCATCTGGCTTGTCAAGCCTTGGTTGTGTCTCATCTGGCTTGTCAAGCCTTGGTTGTGTCTCATCTGGCTTGTCAAGCCTTGGTGTGTCTCATCTGGCTTGTCAAGCCTTGGTTGTGTCTCATCTGGCTTGTCAAGCCTTGGTTGTGTCTCATCTGGCTTGTCAAGCCTTGGTTGTGTCTCATCTCGCTTGTCAAGCCTTGGTTGTGTCTCATCTGGCTTGTCAAGCCTTGGTTGTGTCTCATCTGGCTTGTCAAGCCTTGGTTGTGTCTCATCTGGCTTGTCAAGCCTTGGTTGTGTCTCATCTCGCTTGTCAAGCCTTGGTTGTTATTTCTCTGTTAGGGTGAAAGCCTAGCGCTGGTATTGTAAAGCTGGTAACAGAGTTTATCAGCTTCTCTTGTGCTACCATGTAGATCTTCTTGTGTCCCAGTTATAGTGGCATTCTGAGGGTTTCATTTGTTTACTTTGTTGATAGGCCCAGTGAAATTGATCGACTGATTGATTGATTCAAGAATTTAGCAAGCAGGCAGTATGACATTCTGCCATTTATCACCTTGGCTGATTGATTGATTGATTGATTGTAGAATTTGGCATGCAGGTAGTGTGTGACATTATGTCCATTATGACACAACTTTCATTCTATTCCAGACGTTCTGCATCAGTTAGTACAAATATATTCTATGTGTGACAAACATCATCAAAATTGTTAGAACAAATATATTCTATGTGTGACAAACATCATCAAAATTGTTAGAACAAATATACTCTATGTGTGACAAACATCATCAAAATTATTAGTACAAATATACTCTATGCGTGACAAACATCATCAAAATTGTTAGAACAAATATACTCTATGTGTGACAATCATCATCATCATCATCAGGTGCCGTGCCGACTGGCGTTGGCTATTATGCTTCTCCAGAGTACGCGATCCTTCATGCAGGCCATCAGTTCAGTTGGTGATCTCCTCTCACAACATCCTGTCAGACTGTCCAGTATAATTTCTCTTGGTCTTCCTCTTGATCTTCTTCCTTCTATTTTTCCTGTTGTTATAATATTTTCAATGCCCCCTCTTCTCATTGCATGTCCTATGAAAGTACATTGTCTCTCTCTTATCTTTCTGACAAGGTTTTTTGTCTCTCCAGATCTTCTCATACATTCTTCATTAGTTATTTTTGCTGTCCATGGGATTCGCAACATTCTTCTAATAAACCACATTTCTGCTGCTTCCAATGATTTTTGTGCAGACTTGCCTATTGCCCATGATTCACTTCCATATAACAAGATAGGTTCAATATAGCATTTTAGGACTCGTTTTCTAACATTCATTGATAAAGATGTGTTAGCTAATATGTTTCTCAATCTCTGAAATGCAGTCTTTGCTTGACCTATTCTGTTCCTAATTTCTGTTCTGCATTTCCCATCTGAAGTTATTACTGCTCCAATGTATTTGAATTTCTGCACCTGCTTTAGAACAGTTCCGTCTAATTTAATACTGCATGCTGGTGGATTCTGTTTCTTAGATATAACCATAGTCTCTGTCTTTTTGATGTTCAAAGTAAGGCCTTTCTGTTCACTTTCTTTGGCGACTTTATCCAAGAGATTTTGCAGGTCTTGTTGGTTCTCAGCTATCAGTACTGTGTCGTCAGCATACCGAAGGTTGTTAATATTGTATCCTCCAATTTTTATGCCTGGTTCTGTGATGATTGTTCTTAGAATATTCTCGCTATACAGAGAAAAAAGGTCTGGAGATAGTACACATCCTTGTCGCACCCCTTGTTTTATAGGTTGGTATTTTCCAATTCTATTTTCAACTCGAACTGCTGCTTCTTGCTGCCAGTATAGATGTTTTATAATCCTCAGGTCTTTGCCGTCTATATTGATGTCTTCAAGCATTTTAATAATTTCACTATGTTTCACCTTGTCAAATGCCTTGGTGTAATCAATGAAGCATAAGTAGAGATCTTTCTGTACTTCTAAAGCTCTTTCTGTTAGTGTTGGTAAAGCATAAATGGCATTGTGTGTTCCCTTTCCTTCAACAAATCCAAACAGTTCATCTGCTATTTCCATTTTTATCTTTTTCCTTGTTCTTCTCATAATGATTCTCAGAAGTAGCTTCGTTATGTGACATGAGAGGCTGATAGTCCGGTGGTCATCACATTCCTTTGCACCCGGTTTCTTTGGTAGTGCTATAAACGTGGATTTAATCAGGTCACTGGGAATATAACCACTGTTGTAAATATCATTCAGTAACTTGGTTATTATTTTTATTCCTGTCTCCTCTAGTGCCTCTATTTCTTCTATTGTTATATTATCACAACATCATCAAAATTGTTAGTACAAATATACTCTATGTGTGACAATTATCATCAAAATTGTTAGTACAGGTATACTCTATGTGTGACAAACATCATCAAAATTGTTAGTACAAATATATTCTATGCGTGACAAGCGTCATCAAAATTGTTAGTACAAATATACTCTATGTGTGACAAACATCATCAAAATTGTTAGTATAAATATACTCTATGTGTGACAAACATCATCAAAATTGTTAGTATAAATATACTCTATGTGTGACAAACATCATGAAAACTGAAGTAACAAAATGATTGTGTTTTACTCACACGGTCACTACATGAAAGAACTACAAATGTGATACAAAGAGGGCTCCACAGCTCGTGCATCACTCTGAGGTCTGGGGCCCCCTCCCCCTATGGGGGCCGCGGGGGTGGGGGTGGGTGGGTGTGGTAGATGAAAACAGAATGGCTAATGAATAAGCCATGGGACCCTAAAACAGTTTTTCTCCACCTTGGACGTTTCCAGACGGAAGCCCTGCCTTTGACATCTCTCAGTCAAGTCTTCAGTTTTTGTGAGTGCATTTGAGTGTTTTTGAGAGTGTGTGTGTGTGTGTTTTCTCTGCAGGTGGTTGACCCGACAGTTTTATTAAGTTTTGCTGTCACCGCAAGATCCTGTGTGGAGTGTGTGAGTGATGTTTGCTATTTTCTGTCAGTTACTTTTACTGACTCATGACATGTAATATAGACATGTCGGTTTGGATTATGTCGATCTGTGACAGGTTATTGCAGCAGGCAGACAGCTTGTTTAAGTTTCGGGTAGCTGGGCTGTGATAGCTGTGGGCGGGGATTTCGGTTTATTTGACATGGCGTGTTTGCAGTCCCTGGTCACAAAATATAACGTTAGTAATCTAAATATAAAAGCTATCACAACGACAGTGTTATAGATCTTGCGACCTTACTCGCGAGGCAGTGTGGGACAATGTGCGCTTCGGATAAGGACGCCTTCAGGCGTAGAGGACTTTACTGTTAAAGTATAACTCTCACATAGAGGACTTTACTGTTAAAGTATAACTCTCACATAGAGGACTTTACTGTTAAAGTATAACTCTCACATAGAGGACTTTACTGTTAAAGTATAACTCTCACATAGAGGACTTTACTGTTAAAGTATAACTCTCACATAGAGGACTTTACTGTTAAAGTATAACTCTCACATAGAGGACTTTACTGTTAAAGTATAACTCTCACATAGAGGACTTTACTGTTAAAGTATAACTCTCACATAGAGGACTTTACTGTCAAAGTATAACTCTCACATAGAGGACTTTACTGTTAAAGTATAACTATCACATAGAGGACTTTACTGTTAAAGTATAACTCTCACATAGGATTAATCTTTGCTTCAGAGATTTATTGTTTTTCCTTTCGCTGTCTGGAGACATATTTTAGAAGTTGAAAATAATGTAACACAAATATAACACGATATAATAAGTTTGTAAAGTAACGATTCTCAGAGTCATGTTAATATAAAGATTAGGTGACAAAAATTGATTTCAGATATTCTCTAGGAACGCATTCGAGAACACATCTTGTAAGCAAACTGGACTATAATCAAACCAGCAGCACCTTGTAAGTATACAAGTCAAATGTTTTAACAGCACGTGTAAAGTGTTTTCAACTCTATCCTAGCAACAGCTTCCAAGATTAACTACATGTGGTCTGATATAGAACAAAGTTTGAAACGTAAAATGGTTAATATCTGGAGTATTCTATAGAATTCAAGAATAGTTTTTGGGGCATCAGCACGAGCATCCATCCATCCATCCATCCATCCATCCATCCATCCATTACTCCTATCTGGAGCATAGGTCATCAACAAGGGCTCTCCATTTATTTCAGCATATTTGTAGAATGTCTGGAACAGCGTGAAAGTTGTATGACAAAGGACAGAATATCAGACGGGTCCGAGTGCACAAATTCTTAACCCTTTGAAACAATGATCAATCAATCAGTTTGTTCTGAGCTGCTGCTTCTATCCGTCTCCACGTGTGGTCCATCTCTCCTTCGAGACTCCTTCACCAGGTGTTTCTAGGTCTTCCTTGTTTCCTCTAACCCTGGGTACTCCTCTAACCCTGGGTATTCCTCTAACCCTGGGTATTCCTCTAACCCTGGGGATTCCTCTAACCCTGGGGATTCCTCTAACCCTGGGGATTCCAGGTGAGAGCCTATCTGGTTATGTTAGTGGTATGCTTTCCAAGTGTGTGTCCTAGAAAGGTAGTCAGCTGTTTGGCTTCTAGACATGTCTGGCTTTCACTGCACCACGTCATAGTTGTTGTGGCTTTCGCTAAGGATTTTTTAAAACCGGATATGGTTCTATGCCGAATCCTTCTTGGTCGTCTTTTATATATGTGCTTGATAGGGTACATGGTCCTGTAAGAGTATATATAAAACTATATATTTTGTATTCACACACTAAGCCACTGCAGTAAAACTGTGCTAACAAGATGTTAAGACTATTTAAAATTATTTGTTTTAAAAATTACTTTTTTTTTCAAATACAGACATAAAATGTTTGATGAGAATTATGAGAATATCACTGAAAAACCATGTAATAAATAAGGAAACAGGGCCATCAGAAGAAAAGTTTGAGAAACATTCACAACGTTAAGCAGTAATTATAAACATCGGCATATAAACTATCACGTTTCTCTCAGCACTAAACATGTGACCTTATAAAACAGATGCAGGACTCCCAGCACTAAACATTTGACCTTATAAAACAGATGCAGGACTCCCAGCACTAAACATTTGACCTTATAAAACAGATGTCAGGACTCTCAGTACTAAACATTTGACCTTATAAAACAGATGTCAGGACTCTCAGCACTAAACATTTGACCTTATAAAACAGATGTCAGGACTCTCAGCACTAAACATTTGACCTTATAAAACAGATGTCAGGACTCTCAGCACAAAACATTTGACCTTATAAAACAGATGTCAGGACTCTCAGCACAAAACATTTGACCTTATAAAACAGATGTCAGGACTCTCAGCACAAAACATTTGACCTTATAAAACAGATGTCAGGACTCTCAGCACAAAACATTTGACCTTATAAAACAGATGGCAGGATTCATAAGAGCGATTTCAAGACAAGCTCGCTGACATGTGAAAGATTTGTTCGTCGACACAGTAGTAACGTCTTTCAGATTTCTGAGAAGAAAAAAGAGGATGAAATATAAAATGTTCTAAAATTACACAGACTATAACATAACATAACGTTTTGTTCAGTTATTTCATTTCAAAACTTCTACGCAATTTCGCATGCTGCAGTAAAGTAAGTTTACTCAAACTTGAACTGATCACCGACAGCAACTCACTTTCTTTTATATTTTAACTCATTAACTTTTCAGATAGGACTTAACTCTTTCACTATGGAATAACAACTCAAGACCACACATATAAATTATAATAAACACCACAATATGATTTATCTAAAACAAGGCCATGACCCTATAGTTAGCTGACATTGAAATTTAAAATTTGAGTCTCCAAAAACAAGGAAGAAACCAGGCAGGCAGAGGTGGATTTTTTTTAATCGATTTAAATAGTTCACTGTAAAGTATTCAAAATACAACGTTGGATTTAACTTATTATAAAAAAAAAACATGGATTAGTTGATGAAACAAATATTGAAAGAAAGCATAAAAATGCATGAGACAGTAGCAAAAAGAAATGATTCAACGATTCATCAGGCGATACATAAAAACGTTGTCTTGATAAGATGGCGAAGAAGAAAAGTTTGTTGATATTTTCAAGCAGTGGGTTATCATCACCACTAGACTTAATGGGACACGTGACTACATCTCGGAAGAGATCACTACAGTCCAGGCTGGTTGGCCCATGTTGACACATTATCTGATGTAACCGCGAGTTATGTTTCTGTGAGGGTGGGGATTTGGGGGGGGGGGGGGGGGTAGACAGAACATTGTGAAATTCTGCACCGTCTCTTTTGTCACGGGAGGGTTGTGTGTATGTGTGGGTGTGAGTGTGTATGTGTGGGTTATATAACGCGGGAAGAACATTCAAAACCTGGCAGTTTTAACTGGTTCAGGTTTATGGTTGTTTTGTTCTCAGCCAAAATGTGCTCAGTTTTTGGCCATTAATATAAACATATACGTATATCATATTCGGTCTGTTCTTCATTCTTCAAAGGGAATGTAATATACATAATCATAAATCATTGTCATAAGTCATTGTCATAAACAGAAACTTTTGATGTATAATCAGAAACTCCCCGTCTGACACGGTCTTGATTCTCTCTCTTTCTCTGTGTGTGTGTCTCTCTCTATTTCACTCTCTGTCTCTTTCTCTATACATCTCTCTCTTTCTTTGTATCTATATATATATATATATATATATGTGTGTGTGTGTGTGTGTGTGTTTTCCTTTTAGACATTTAATTATCGTAAAACAGTATGAGAATAAGATTTTTACATATTTTGTGTTGTCGTTTTCTGTATTGAAAACGTGGATAAAAGTGAGACTCGAATGCTTTTTGTTTTCAGCTTATAAAACAGATGTCAGGACTCTCAGCACAAAACATTTGACCTTATAAAACAGATGTCAGGACTCTCAGCACAAAACATTTGACCTTATAAAACAGATGTCAGGACTCTCAGCACAAAACATTTGACCTTATAAAACAGATGTCAGGACTCTCAGCACTAAACATTTGACCTTATAAAACAGATGTCAGGACTCTCAGCACAAAACATTTGACCTTATAAAACAGATGTCAGGACTCTCAGCACAAAACATTTGACCTTATAAAACAGATGTCAGGACTCTCAGCACAAAACATTTGACCTTATAAAACAGATGTCAGGACTCTCAGCACAAAACATTTGACCTTATAAAACAGATGTCAGGACTCTCAGCACAAAACATTTGACCTTATAAAACAGATGGCAGGATTCATAAGAGCGATTTCAAGACAAGCTCGCTGACATGTGAAAGATTTGTTCGTCGACACAGTAGTAACGTCTTTCAGATTTCTGAGAAGAAAAAAGAGGATGAAATATAAAATGTTCTAAAATTACACAGACTATAACATAACATAACGTTTTGTTCAGTTATTTCATTTCAAAACTTCTACGCAATTTCGCATGCTGCAGTAAAGTAAGTTTACTCAAACTTGAACTGATCACCGACAGCAACTCACTTTCTTTTATATTTTAACTCATTAACTTTTCAGATAGGACTTAACTCTTTCACTATGGAATAACAACTCAAGACCACACATATAAATTATAATAAACACCACAATATGATTTATCTAAAACAAGGCCATGACCCTATAGTTAGCTGACATTGAAATTTAAAATTGAGTCTCCAAAAACAAGGAAGAAACCAGGCAGGCAGAGGTGGATTTTTTTTAATCGATTTAAATAGTTCACTGTAAAGTATTCAAAATACAACGTTGGATTTAACTTATTATAAAAAAAAAACATGGATTAGTTGATGAAACAAATATTGAAAGAAAGCATAAAAATGCATGAGACAGTAGCAAAAAGAAATGATTCAACGATTCATCAGGCGATACATAAAAACGTTGTCTTGATAAGATGGCGAAGAAGAAAAGTTTGTTGATATTTTCAAGCAGTGGGTTATCATCACCACTAGACTTAATGGGACACGTGACTACATCTCGGAAGAGATCACTACAGTCCAGGCTGGTTGGCCCATGTTGACACATTATCTGATGTAACCGCGAGTTATGTTTCTGTGAGGGTGGGGATTTGGGGGGGGGGGGGGGGGTAGACAGAACATTGTGAAATTCTGCACCGTCTCTTTTGTCACGGGAGGGTTGTGTGTATGTGTGGGTGTGAGTGTGTATGTGTGGGTTATATAACGCGGGAAGAACATTCAAAACCTGGCAGTTTTAACTGGTTCAGGTTTATGGTTGTTTTGTTCTCAGCCAAAATGTGCTCAGTTTTTGGCCATTAATATAAACATATACGTATATCATATTCGGTCTGTTCTTCATTCTTCAAAGGGAATGTAATATACATAATCATAAATCATTGTCATAAGTCATTGTCATAAACAGAAACTTTTGATGTATAATCAGAAACTCCCCGTCTGACACGGTCTTGATTCTCTCTCTTTCTCTGTGTGTGTGTCTCTCTCTATTTCACTCTCTGTCTCTTTCTCTATACATCTCTCTCTTTCTTTGTATCTATATATATATATATATATATGTGTGTGTGTGTGTGTGTGTTTTCCTTTTAGACATTTAATTATCGTAAAACAGTATGAGAATAAGATTTTTACATATTTTGTGTTGTCGTTTTCTGTATTGAAAACGTGGATAAAAGTGAGACTCGAATGCTTTTTGTTTTCAGCTTCATTATTTCAGTTTGAATATTGTTTATTACAGCCATAAATACTTGTACTAACTGATGTAGACTACTTGTACTAACTGATGTAGACTACTTGTACTAACTGATGTAGACTACTTGTACTAACTGATGTAGACTACCTGTACTAACTGATGTAGACTACTTGTACTAACTGATGTAGACTACCTGTACTAACTGATGTAGACTACCTGTACTAACTGATGTAGACTACCTGTACTAACTGATGTAGACTACTTGTACTAACTGATGTAGACTACCTGTACTAACTGATGTAGACTACCTGTACTAACTGATGTAGACTACCTGTACTAACTGATGTAGACTACTTGTACTAACTGATGTAGACTACCTGTACTAACTGATGTAGACTACCTGTACTAACTGATGTAGACTACCGTTACTAACTGATGTAGACTACTTGTACTAACTGATGTAGACTACCTGTACTAACTGATGTAGACTACCTGTACTAACTGATGTAGACTACCTGTACTAACTGATGTAGACTACCTGTACTAACTGATGTAGACTACTTGTACTAACTGATGTAGACTACTTGTTCTAACTGATGTAGACTACCTGTACTAACTGATGTAGACTACTTGTACTAACTGATGTAGACTACTTGTACTAACTGATGTAGACTACTTGTACTAACTGATGTAGACTACCTGTACTAACTGATGTGGACTACTTGTACTAACTGACGTAGACTACCTGTACTAACTGATGTAGACTACTTGTACTAACTGATGTAGACTACCTGTACTAACTGATGTAGACTACCTGTACTAACTGATGTAGACTACCTGTACTAACTGATGTAGACTACCTGTACTAACTGATGTAGACTACTTGTTCTAACTGATGTAGACTACTTGTACTAACTGATGTAGACTACCTGTACTAACTGATGTAGACTACCTGTACTAACTGATGTAGACTACTTGTACTAACTGATGTAGACTACCTGTACTAACTGATGTAGACTACTTGTACTAACTGATGTAGACTACCTGTACTAACTGATGTAGACTACCTGTACTAACTGATGTAGACTACCGTTACTAACTGATGTAGACTACCTGTACTAACTGATGTAGACTACTTGTTCTAACTGATGTAGACTACTTGTTCTAACTGATGTAGACTACCTGTACTAACTGATGTAGACTACCTGTACTAACTGATGTAGACTACCTGTACTAACTGATGTAGACTACTTGTACTAACTGATGTAGACTACTTGTACTAACTGATGTAGACTACTTGTACTAACTGATGTAGACTACTTGTACTAACTGATGTAGACTACTTGTACTAACTGATGTAGACTATCCTGAATAAAATGTTTCACGATAAGGGGAGAATGTCATACTGGCCTGCTTGTCCAGTCCTTTACCTTTGAAAATAAAATTCTTTAACTTCTTCTTCTTCTACTATGTCGGATATAAAGAGGTTTTACTCACTTCAGAAGAGAGCGGTAAAGTTTATTAGTGACAAAGATCATGCACAGACGTGAATTCAGAACAAACGTCTTATAATTCTGCCTCCGAAAAACAGATTCTTTATCAACTCTAACACATCGAATTCTAGCACATAATGTCCCGCCTTGTTTATGAAAACCGTTTAAATGTAGCCCAAAGTTTAGCCAACGCTTAGACAATACTCTTTTTCCAAAATCTAAACTTGATCTTTATAAGAAAAGCTTTGCTTGTTCTGCTGCTCATCTTTGGAATACCATTCCATCTTGTATTAAAAATGTAAGCTGTAATCCTTCATTTATGTACAAACTTTTTCAGTATTTACTAAATTTCTTATTCCATATTACTGTATTTTCTGTATGTTGTCAATATTATTTAGTACATTCACTCATTCAGCTTTCCGAGCCAGAGCGACCCACTGCTGCAGACAAGACTTGTCTCTACTCATCCCTGTTCTTAGACTTCTCTTGCCAGTTGTCTCTACTCCTCCCTGTTCTTAGACTTCTCTTGCCAGTTGTCTCTACTCCTCCCTGTTCTTAGACTTCTCTTGCCAGTTGTCTCTACTCCTCCCTGTTCTTAGACTTCTCTTGCCAGTTGTCTCTACTCCTGTCTGTTCTTAGACTTCTCTTGCCAGTTGTCTCTACTCCTGTCTGTTCTTAGACTTCTCTTGCCAGTTGTCTCTACTCCTCCCTGTTCTTAGACTTCTCTTGCCAGTTGTCTCTACTCCTCTCTGTTCTTAGACTTCTCTTGCCAGTTGTCTCTACTCCTCTCTGTTCTTAGACTTCTCTTGCCAGTTGTCTCTACTCCTCCCTGTTCTTAGACTTCTCTTGCCAGTTGTCTCTACTCCTGTCTGTTCTTAGACTTCTCTTGCCAGTTGTCTCTACTCCTCCCTGTTCTTAGACTTCTCTTGCCAGTTGTCTCTACTCCTGTCTGTTCTTAGACTTCTCTTGCCAGTTGTCTCTACTCCTCCCTGTTCTTAGACTTCTCTTGCCAGTTGTCTCTACTCCTCCCTGTTCTTAGACTTCTCTTGCCAGTTGTCTCTACTCCTCCCTGTTCTTAGACTTCTCTTGCCAGTTGTCTCTACTCCTCCCTGTTCTTAGACTTCTCTTGCCAGTTGTCTCTACTCCTGTCTGTTCTTAGACTTCTCTTGCCAGTTGTCTCTACTCCTGTCTGTTCTTAGACTTCTCTTGCCAGTTGTCTCTACTCCTGTCTGTTCTTAGACTTCTCTTGTCAGTTGTCTCTACTCCTCCCTGTTCTTAGACTTCTCTTGCCAGTTGTCCACTGCAAGGGCCCTTAGGTCTTCTTCCAGGTTGTCACGCCACCGTTGTCCTTGTCTGCCTCTTGGTCTGTCTCTGTTAATCACTTCTGTAAAAGCCTTTTTTGTCTGTCTATTCTTGTCCATCCTCTCCAAATGTCCGAGCCATCTCAATCTGTTGTTTTTCATAATGGTAGTTATAAGTGCAGACTGGAATAGCATGTGTATTTCTGTGTTATTCCTAATTTTCCATTATTATGATGTAGGATCTCTAGTTGGTTCAGAAATTCTTCTCAATATTCTATTTTCAAAGATTTGTAGCTGTGCTTCATCTTGTTTTGTAGTGCTCCATGTTTCTGATCCATACAAGACAACTGGTCTAGTCTGTGTTTTATATATATTTAGTTTGGTGTTGTGAAACAGGATTTTTGACCAAGGGCAGAATAAGTGTTGTTTCCTGCTTGTATCCTAGATCTAATTTCACCTCTCTCAGTGTTGGAGCCATTGAATAATCTTAAATCCTTCCCGAGCCGTTAAATGTCACATTGGGCTCGCATAGTTGTTTGCCAAGTTTTCCTGTTCTCTGCGAGTCTTTCAACTTCACCAAGGGATGTTATGCCCACTAAACTGGCCTCTCAATGTCCTCTTGAGAGTTTCATGTGGTCGACCTCTTTTTCTTCGGCCTGTTGTGCTCCACTTGATAGCTTGTTCTAGTATTCTCAGACTGTTTCTTCTCATCACATGGCCTACATATGCCCATTTTTTTTTTTTTGGATCACCCATGAGACTGGTTGTTACTTGCTCATCTGTCTTATCTCTGCGTTGTTCTTGAATTCGTTCCACTTTATACCAAGTATTTTCCTTAGGCATTTGTTTTCAAAATAGTTTTTTTTTTTTTTTGTCTATTTCTTTATCTGATTTCCAGCTTTCGCACGCATAAATGAGGGTGGATATCACATTTGAATTGAATAATCTTAACTTGGTTTTTATGCTTATAACTTTTGAATTCCATAGATTCTCAAGATTTTTTAATAATGTCCCCAGATATTTTTATGAGTCTGTTCTTTTAATCCTTATACCTTCTGTTTGGATCTGATTGTCTTGTTTTTCATGTTTTTGGCCTGGCTGTTCTCATGTATTCAGTTTTCTCATAATTTATCTTTAGCCCAACTTTTTCTGCTTGTTCTTGCCGATGTTTGAAGACTTCTGTGGTCTCTTCAAAGTTTATCCTACAATATCTATATCGTCTGTATATCCTAATATTCTTGTTCTGTCATTAATGATTTCTTCTTTATTATTGTTATAATTTGTTCTAGGACCAGACAGAACAGCTCCGGGGACAGGGCATAACCTTGTTCTTATGTGGAATGGTTTTGATTTCCTTCCTTTATATAACAACATGTTTTCTGTTTCCTCTATGCTTAGTTTACTTATGTTAATGCATTTCTTTGGTATCTCAGTCTCTTTCATTATATTCTTGAGGCTGTCTCTGAGAATGCAATCATATGCCTTTTTGAAGTCTATGAATATGTTATGGGCTTCTTTTCTATCATTTCTTTACTGTCTCACATATTGTGTGTTTGTTGCTGGTATCATTTCTTTACTGTCTCACATATTGTGTGTTTGTTGCTGGTATCATTTCTTTACTGTCTCACATATTGTGTGTTTGTTGCTGGTATCATTTCTTTACTGTCTCACGTATTGTGTATTTGTTCTTGGTATCCTTTCTTTAATATCTTTAAAGAACTTTCTGCGTTCTTTAATTTGGTGGCCTGGAAGATGTTTTTCATATATTCTAGTTTTTGGTTTCTAATGATTTTTGTTCTGTAGTTACTTGCATCGCTGTCTTCCTGTTCTTCTGCTGTATTGTTCTTGTCACTTAACAAAAGTTGTCTTGCCTTCTTCTTCTGCTTTTGGACTGCTTCGTTGCAAATATCTTTAAAACGTTTATTTTTCTCCACTTTGGGTCTCCTAAATACTTTTCTGCTGCAGATTTCCTTGATGGTTTCCCAGTTGTCATTGATGTCAATGTGCTCTTTATTTTCTAAGGATTGGATTCCTTTCTTTTTATTTTATCTCTGTACTTCTTTTATATTTTATCTTCTCTTAATCTTTCTCTATTTGCTTGTGGGTCTGTTGTGATTCTTTTCTTATAGAAAGATCTTAGCAGTTTCATCTTCACTTTTATTCCAGCTAGGAAGTGGTCACCTTGGTATTCTGCTCCTCCATAGCTTCTAACCTGCTGGATATTTTTTGCATCTCTGTTGTTAATTAATACATGCTCTATCTAATTGTTGTTAATTAATACTTGGTCTATCTGATTGTTGTTAATTAATACATGGTCTATCTGATTGCTGTTAATTAATGCATGATCTATCTGATTATTGTTAATTAATACATGGTCTATCTGACTGTTGTTAATTAATACATGGTCTATCTGATTGTTGTTAATTAATACATGCTCTATCTGATTGTTGTTAATTAATGCATGATCTATCTGATTGTTGTTAATTAATACATGATCTATCTGATTGTTGTTAATTAATGCATGATCTATCTGATTGTTGTTAATTAATACATGCTCTATCTGATTGTTGTTAATTAATGCATGATCTATCTGATTGTTGTTAATTAATACATGATCTATCTGATTGTTGTTAATTAATGCATGATCTATCTGATTGTTGTTAATTAATACATGCTCTATCTGATTGTTGTTAATTAATGCATGATCTATCTGATTGTTGTTAATTAATACATGGTCTATCTGATTGTTGTTAATTAATACATGGTCTATCTGATTGCTGTTAATTAATACATGGTCTATCTGATTGCTGTTAATTAATACATGATCTATCTGATTGTTGTTAATTAATACATGATCTATCTGATTGTTGTTAATTAATACATGATCTATCTGATTGTTGTTAATTAATACATGCTCTATCTGATTGTTGTTAATTAGTGCATGATCTATCTGATTGTTGTTAATTAATACATGGTCTATCTGATTGTTGTTAATTAATACATGGTCTATCTGATTGTTGTTAATTAATACATGATCTATCTGATTGTTGTTAATTAATACATGCTCTATCTGATTGTTGTTAATTAATACATGATCTATCTTATTGTTGTTAATTAATACATGATCTATCTGATTGTTGTTAATTAATACATGATCTTTCTGATTGTTGTTAATTAATACATGATCTTTCTGATTGTTGTTAATTAATACATGATCTTTCTGATTGTTGTTAATTAATACATGATCTTTCTGATTGTTGTTAATTAATACATGATCTTTCTGATTGTTGTTAATTAATACATGATCTTTCTGATTGTTGTTAATTAATACATGATCTTTCTGATTGTATGTTTTTCCGTCACAGGACTGCCATGCTTGTTTATGGATATTCTTTCTCTGAAATTTAGTACTTCTTATCTGAAGACCTTCCCCCGAGGTTGGGTTTATTAATCTCTGTCCAGTGTCATCAGATGTTTCCGTCCAGTGTCATCAGATGTTTCATGTTGGCTGTGTTTTCGTGCAGTATGCCTGTGAGCTTCTTCTCTTCCTAAAGTCACCTAATACTAGTAAATTATCATGTTTTGTTACTTTGTCTGTAGTGCCTTCAATCTTTCCTTGGTTTCATCATCTTTCTCTTCAGCTGGAGCATGTACATTGATGAAAGTTGGATACTTCCATTTTCCTTTTGACTTTCAAAGTGCTGATTCTTTGGTTGGTAGCATCAAAGTCTATGACGCTGTCCCATATCTTCTTTTTCATTGCGAATCCTGTCTCTAGTTCATATCTCCTCTGCTTGTTGCCGCTGTATGTTATATTCAGTTCATCTTCTACAACAGCTTGTCATGGTCAGATGTATTGCTGTAATGTTCATATTGTAAATCTTTATTTCTCTTGATAACTCTTTTGCTGTAGCTGAACCACATCAGCTCAGTATATTCCATGTCCCTTTCTCATATGTTTGAAATTCCAATGTCGTGTTCCACTTATATTTATCTGATTTCCTGTCTTTCTTGTCTGTTTCCTAACACTACTCTTTTTACAAGGATGGGGTCCTTGGCCCCCACGCCCCACTCCAAACCTAGAGGACCAGGGTGCAAGTTCCATCTCACCCCTACCCGGGCAGATCTTCCCAGCTTAGCAGAGCCTGCCAGGAGAGAAGGACTCTCTGGTAACTCTGGCTGTGGTCAGGGTAGGCAAGCCGCCACGACAAGACACCAGCATCACGCGGAACATGTTTAGTACACCCACATCATAACTGTTGGATGTCTCGAACAGAAAGTTGTGTGATTGTGGCGGAATGTCAGACGGGCCTGTGTGCCCAATTCTCAGCCCTTTAGAAATAAAGATCAATCAAACAATCAATCTCTCCATTAAAAAAAAAAAATTAAAGTTAGTTGTAATTGTATGCTCTTCGGAAAGTAAAACAACTAAAGAATCTGTGGAGAGGAGCAGACAGAACTACAAAGATAAGACGTTTAAGGGCATGCATTTTTCCCATGGCAACATATGCCTGTGAGACCTGGACACTTAACAGAACAGCTGAGAAACACAAGAGGCTTACAGGATGTAATCCCATTTGTTATTTACATAAAATGCTCTACAACCGATACTGAATGTTTGTGATAAGGTGAAAGTTGAATGATAAACGCACAATTTTAAAATTACAGTTCATTCATTCCCCCCCTCCTCCAAATCCCCACCCCAGTTTCTCTGTCTGTCTGTCTCTGTCTGTCTGTCTGTCTCTCTCTCTCTCTCTCTCTCTCTTCCTCTCCCTTGCAACACCAAAATCAGGTCTTGGCATTAATAGATATAGCCCTGCTCTCAGCCTAAGTTTGGCAACATCTCTAAAGATAATATCCTATGTCTGTCTCCATATTTGTAGCTCTGAGTGAACCGCTTTTGTATAATTGCGAAAATGAATAAAGTGATGCTTAAAGTACTTGGCGCGATGATAAATGTTTGCATGCAGGAAACACGTGGTCATTTCTTGTCTTGTCTTGTCGTCTTCCTCATATGTATCTTTCAGTGTTGAGGGAACAAATGGACATCTTGAAAGGACTCGGTGATTTGCTTCATATAATGGGATATTAAAGTTTCATGTATTAATTTCCTCCCTGCATTTCTTGCGTAGGTAGCCTCTCTCTCTCTCTCTCTCTCTCTCTCTCTCTCTCTCTGTTTCCCACAGTTCCTAGCGTGAATGTTTTCTGTGGTACACTCTGGTGGTAGTCGTGTTACGTGGCAATTAACATGGCAAATGTTACATGTTTAATTTCCAAGAAAACGAAATTTGCTTTCCAGTATTTACTTTGTCATAAACTAAATTACAAGAACAGTACATTGATCGCGTGGATGTGTTTTGTCTGCACCTGTTTTCGTCCAAATCTTGTGTTATGTAGCTATGACACGCTGCAACAATAGAGAACTTGTGAAGATGCGTATTTAAGATATTAATGGAAGCAGAGAATATTATTAGGAGACGAGAGAGTCTTTACGAAAACTACGAGAACATAAATTGTATAGTTCAGCAAAGTTTCTTTTCTCGTCATTTTTAATTGATAAATGTAGCAAGTCACGTTTTATAAAAAATTGATATTCTCCTCTGCATAGACCTTTCTCCCTCTGCATATGAAGAAACTGCTTCATACATGAATATGATGCGTACATCTTGAATCACATGGACTGAACTTTAATTCAGCTTTATCTAATCTCCCACTTTCCCATTTTCATAAACTGAATGCCATTTCTCATCCTTCTAAGCTCTCATCTACGCCTGCCTCCCTTACAATGTATGTTCTAGACTATTCATCCACTGTTTTCTAGATCATTTACATAAACTATTTTATTTACTCATTTATGCCCAACTTTGTCTCAGCTTCACAGCCACTGTATCCATCTCTCCCCTCTCCCTTTCCTCGGGCATTTCTTACTATTGAACAGTCACACTAGTATCACGTGTCACAGACCACAGCTATTGCAGCCTTTCACCTACACACTCTCGGACACAGCTTCATACAAATCACAAGATAAACACTTTCCCACCCACTCTTATTTGTTATGTATCACACATGCACGTTTAGATTTTCTCTTCTTTTCTTATTCCTTCGTAAGAGGATGTTTTTGCATGAATAAGGCGAGAATCGAAATGTTACATCTTTGTGCCCGTTAATTAACAGAGCTCTTCCTACATTTTCCAAAGAAGTTTTATTTTCTTTTGTTTATCCCTATATAACTCGGCCGTGGCAGTAGGCTTACTCGGTAGATCATTAAAAAAGTTACAGGTAAAGGTAATCCTGTCGTGCCTTAGAGGCACATAGGGATATAGGGATATGGTGTGGTAGATCATTAAGCTGTATCCAATTTCCTTTCATCCACTGGTAGCCTTACCTGTTGACAAACATTTTCAATTTCAGAGACAGTTTTCTCCAACAAAAACCCAGTTTCTTTTCTCCAACAAAGACCCAGTTTCTTTTCTTCAAATAATGCCTATGTTTTGTTTTCTTCCAATTACTCAGTTTTACAGTCAGTATGAGAATATATCCAGACAGTTCACAACATTCACATGAGACACAGATCGATAACGCTATACAAATTCATTTTCAATTAGTGTTATCGTTATCTGACCACATAATATCCTTTATGTCTTGTGTCTGTCGGAAAGTGATCTCTGCTACGAGGGTTGTTCAGAAAGTTCACATCGTTTTTTTTTTCAGCTAATAATGAAGACAGAAGCATGAAATGTTGCACACTTACATGTGTGGATTCTGTGAACCAAATTGCTCCGCAACTGACCAAAGAATATGGCTGGCCTAACCGTTGAAATGGAGCATGTTGGCAACTTGCGGTATAAGCAGCGAGTTGTGATAGAATTTCTCGTTGCAGAGAAGGAAACTGTTGTGAACATTCACAAGCGTCTATGTGATGTGTATGGAAGTTTTGCAGTCGACAGGACTATAGTCAGTCCTTTGGTTCAGAGAATCAAAGAATCAATAAGTGGAGATAAGGAGTTGCATGATCGGCCGCGCTGTGGACGTCCTGTCACAGTCAGCAAGACAGAAATGTTGAAATGCACTGAGGGCATTATTCTTACTTAAATTGGCCTTAAAGCTGTCAGTCAGCAATGGTAGTGCAAATGCAGTTTTAAAAAGCTCTCGGATTTTCTAAGGTTTGCGCAAGATGAGTTCTTCGAAGTCTCACAAATGACCATCGATTGCAAAGGAAAGCAGTTTCTTCTGAATTGTTGGAGCATTTCAGTGTTGAGGGGCAGAACTTTTTGGCTAAGATTGTAACAGGTGACGAAACCTGGGCACATCATTTTGAACCGGAGACAAAAAGACAGTCAGAGGAGTGACATCGTCCACAATCACCACGAAGAAAGAAATTCAAGACAACTCCTTCAGCTGGAAAGGTCATGATCACTGTCTCTTGGGACATGGGAGGTGTGATTCTTGTGAATGTTATGTCAAGAGAAGAGACAATCAATTCGCAGGCCTACATTGATAAAAATTCAACGTTTTCGCAGAGTTCGGTCGCACAAGAATCCAGCAGACCTGCTTCTCCTTCACGACAACGCGCGCCCTCACACAAGTCTGGCAACACGGGGAGCAATCACCAAATTGGGTTGGACTGTACTACCCCATCCACCCTATAGTCCAGATTTGGCACCCTCTGATTTCTGTCTGTTTGGTCCACATAAAGATGCACTCCGAGGGGTAAGATTTGAAGATGACGAAGGAGTGATTCATGCAGCGAAGAAATGGCTACATAATCAAGAGAAAATATGGTCTGAGCTAGGAATACATGCACTTGTTTCGCGCTGGTGTAAAGCCGTACAAATTGATGGGGATTATGTTGAATAATACCGATGTTTACATGACATATCCATGTATATTGTGTATAAATTTCATACTTTTTAAATAAAAAGTTCCTGAGAAAAAAACTATGTGGTGCATTACTTTCTGAACGACCCTCGTACATAGCACAGTGAGAGTAGGTGCAAGGGTAAAAACTTGCTTTGACTTGCTGTCCGGACATCAGAATACAATTTGCTTTGACTTGCTGTCCGGACATCAGAATACAACTTGCTTTGACTTGCTGTCCGGACTTGAGGTTACAGTGAATCGTCAACAAAGCAAATTAAAGAAAAAAAACACTGAAGTGTATTTTCGGTAGTAATGATTACTTTCGCGTTGTTTCAGTTACTCTCTGGCAGATGATAATATTTTAACAGCTACAATTATAATTTAATTCAATTAAATTCAGTAAAATTTTTGGCATGCTCCAAGGATATGATAGTCCTTTGTCACTCTAACATATTTCACATGGTTGAATATTATCACAATGAATTAATATTAATTTATTATGAAATATTAACATATAATAATAATTCTGCATATGCAGGAAACTCTCTACCGTAGAGAGCGGAACAACAACACAACTCTTTCCGATCATCAGAGGAAGTACCCCCCCCCCCTCAGACAAGTGTTTCGGCCCTTTAAACTCCTGACACTCCAAGGGGGGTGGGCCCCTCTGGGTCATGACTTTTTTTTTCCCGGTCCCGGGATCGAACCCATGATCTTCCAGTTGCCACTGCACTTTTTGCAGTGCGTCTTTAGCGATTTAGCTACGGAGGACTGGTACTGGTTGTGGCAAATGAAATTACTTATGTTCCCAATGCTTGTTTTGCATACTCCACAGCCAGCACGAAGCCATTTCTGCTGTTTCTGAAAGGCTTCTCAATGCCCTTGCTCTTCTCTCTCTCTCTCTCTCTGAACCTTAAGTGCCCAGGGCACATGGGGCTTCCGCAAGGGTTTTCCACAAATGCCTGTCCTTCGCCTTTTTTTCTGCTCTTGCTCAGGTGAGCCCTCTATTGCTCAACATCCTTTCTGTTGTTCTTCTCCATGTCTCTTTTGGTCTACCCTTACTTCTGCTCCCCTGTGGTGTCCATCTTAGTGTTATTTTTGGTAGTGAGTTGTCAGTCATTCGGAGCACATGTCCCAACCATCGCCAGCGTCTTTCCTCAATAATTGTTGTCAGTGGTTTCATCTGCATTTCTGCTAACAAGATGTTATTTCTTATGGTGTTTGGCCAAAATATTTTTCTAATTCTTCGTAAACATTTAGTCTGGAAAGAATTCAGCTTGTTTTCTATGGTTTTGGTGATTTTCCAGCATTCACTTCCATAGAGTAGTACACTTAGAACATTACTCTTAAATATCCTGATTTTCATATTTATGCTTAGTTTTTTTTATTTCCATATAGTCTGCAGCATTGCAAAAGCCTGGTTTGCTCTAGTAAGTCTGCTGTTGATGT
Organism: Achatina immaculata; assembly: GCA_009760885.1. Lineage (NCBI taxonomy): Eukaryota > Metazoa > Mollusca > Gastropoda > Stylommatophora > Achatinidae > Lissachatina > Lissachatina immaculata. The sequence continues at coordinate 2,189,790 of CM019692.1, forward strand.
CCTCTGTGCTGTCTCCATTTTCTACTACTCTGCTGCCAAGGTATACAAATTCGTTGACCTCCTCCACTAACTTGTGCCCTTGCTCTTGCTTGTCCCTTTATGCCCAGTTGCTTACATAGGTCATATGCTGATAAAGACACGCTATGCAAGTTGTGCACTGAAGTTTGCAACTTTCAAAAGTGTTTAAAGAATGAAATATTGAAAATCTGATAAGTATTGTAATATACATGGCATTCATTTTTAACTCACATAATGTACTCTTCAGTATGACTGATAACTTCCAGGAGAGTTCATTTTCTTGTGAAGAAAATGTAAGAGAGAATGCAGGTATAAACAGACGTAAACTAGACAATGGAGGCTAGTGATGAATATCACTGAATTATCATAATAATAAAATACTACAAATCTGATCTTTAAAGACACTTGCACGGCAGAGAAAAAGGTCAATGTGCCATAAAATATCAAATTCATCGTGTGTCATGAATCTTTTTTTTTCTTTTTTTTTTTAAACCGTGAAATATACGACTATATAAGTTCACGAGTTTGTGTGTACGTCTTTGTTAACATCATTGGTGCACACTAATCTCGTGTTTGTCACAGGAATCTACTTTCTGTTTCAGCCAAGATGTGTTATTTTCTCCTCTTATCAAAGAGTCCCAGCTGTGTGAGTTCTTGCCCTTGAACGTAACGATTCCAAACTTTCAGTGGTCACATAATTTGTTGTTCATAAAGACAAGATTTTGGTCTAAATATTCTCATTATTAGATAAGTTCCTCTCTTATCTGCTTGATGTTCTAAATATTCTTACTATTAGGCATGTTCCTCTCTTATCTGCTTGATGTTCTAAACATTCTCACTTTGAGGCCTGTTCCTCTCTTATCTGCTTGATGTTCTAAATATTCTCACTATTAGACATGTTCCTCTCTTCTTTGCTTGATGTTCCTCATTAATTCCCGTTATCTTTCCTTCCGACAGGATGTTCTAAACCAGCAAGACATTCAAGTGTCTTAAGAAAGAAACATTTCTGTCATTGCATTGCAGGAGGCATGCACTAGAAACAACGGCACCGGCCCTAAAAACAACAGCACCGGGCCTAAAAACAACGGCAAGAGCACTAGAAACAACGGCAAGAGCACTAGAAACAACGGCAAGAGCACTAGAAACAACGACTTCGACACTATAAACGACGACTTCGACACTATAAACGACGACTTCGACACTATAAACGACGACTTCGACACTAGAAACAACGACTTCGACACTAGAAACAACGACTTCGACACTAGAAACAACGAAATCAACAAAATACATTAAGGATCTACCACGAATCTGAAGGCCACAATATGGCGCAGAAAAATTCAAGCAGAGAACTGCCAGTAGATTGTGGATTCTCATGGGTTGTTTGTTTTGGTAAGAGGCTATAGAAAACTGAAAGAAATGACTGATAGAGATGTTTGTGTGGGAAATGAACTTTATGGCTGGAACTAGTCATGTACCCTATCGAAGTGTTCGTCGCCTATGTTATTTGTTGTACAGTTTTAACTTCTGTTTATTATTTGAGCGATAAAACACTGAGGCAACATTTTATTAAGTTTTTGGGCTATATTTTGTAGTCTGTTATTTGCTGTTCCCAGTTTAAAGATAACTTTCATTCTCTTTCTCAGTTCAGACAGTGAAAGTACTAAAGAACACAACATGATGAGAGAGTGAAGGGCATCGTACAAATCTGAAACTGAAAACTGGGGAAGACAAAGCTAGCGAGAAAAGAGATGAAGGGAAGCAAACTAAACTTGCACGAAAAAAGAAAATATTGATAATATCTGTGATCAGATCTCCAGACCTGATGGTTCAGCTTAGATGAATAGAAAGAGAGCAACAAAGAGGCGTCATGCATGTATCATGGATCTGGTTATTCTTGTCAGGTCACACTTACATTCTGTTTAGTCGTACCTTGTCAACAGATGCTTTCTCTTTGTAATAAAAAAGATATATATTGTAGCTGTAATTACTTATAATGAAAATATCGTCTTGTTTCAGCCAGTTTCATCTGCATGTTCGTGATAGGTACTGCCATGCAAGCTTTGTCTGTTCTGTTCCTGGAACTTGTCAATGAGTTCAGATCTTCTGTGACCGTGACCTCACTGACTGTCATGTGTTTCGTCATGTCCCTCAGTATATCTTGTAAGTCACGTGATATGTAGTTATAGTCACATTTAAGCTATGGAATTTTCGTTTTAATTTATCGCTTCAACTTTCGACAAATCTTGCCAGATGTAGATGTCGAACATTCCTAAACTTCTTGTAGGGTACGAAGAAATGTGTTATTAACAAAAAAAACTAAACAATGACGTGATATTTCGGCTGTCACCTTCATCGGACAACAACAATCAGATATGTAGAGAAAGGAATCGAGAACATTACTGAAATTAAAGAAAATATTAAACTTAAGAATGAAAATGTTAACTTTGTTTCTACTACTGTTCTGAAAATGCCTTATTTGATGCCTTTTAAAAATAGAAGGAGATTCTAAGTTCAAAATTCAGACTCTGACTTCACTGCATTCAGGACAATCCCATATATGCTCAACTGCATGCTGCAGCGTCCATCCAAGAGTATGTTTGCTAATAGTTTCTGTCAAATGTTGGCTGTTGATAACGCGTTTTCTGCCACATAGTTCGGAATTCCTGACAGCACCTTTAATTTGTCCTGGCTCTAGCAATCTCTTCACATCTCCACTGTTCTTCCATTCTCACTCTTCATTTTCCCGCAGTCTCTCCAGTATAGCCCTAGCAATGTCCCCCTTGTCTATTGGCAGTCTTTATTTTAGTCTGTCCAGCAAGTCTGTCTGCCACATCATTGCCATGTACTCCCGCATGAGCTGGACAGTAAAGCCACGTTCGACTTGTCACAGCTGACTGGCATAATAGTTGAACCCATTCTTTACGAAGCAAATTTTCTCAATCTTATGGAGCATACTCTGTGAATCCGTCACAATGACACCATTAACCAGAGCATGAGCAACTAACCATTCCATTGTCGCCGACACAGCCTCAGTTTCCACTCACATGCTTCACGTGGGGACTTCAAAGGCTCCAGAACCCTGTGCCACTACTCTTCCATTTCGGTAGGCAACAAAACCCCAACCACTTCTGCTGTTCCAAATCACTGAGCCATCTGCATATATTACCTTGTCGGAAGACCCACAGTGATGCTGGAAGACCCACAGCGATGCTGGATGAGATCTTGAACCCAAAGTTCAACTTCTCCATGCGCCCAGTCTCGACATTCACGACCCTTCTGTATAATAACCTTTGTTAGCTGAAGGATATTGAAGGAGATAGGATGAGACATAGAAGATAGAAGCTGAATGAGATAGAAAGAGATTGTTTAAATGCAATCCCTTACTTTGCTTGTTGGGAAGTGGCAAGTGTTTACAAGTAACAGCTAAGCCACACTCACCTTTAACGGGTAGATCTATAGGGTTAGTAACATACATATGATTCATCATGGGTTGAAAAACTACTACATATCACTTCATCCATAGCAACATCTTGAACATTTTCTTGTTACCGTCTCTAGCAAACTTACAATGCCTATAGGTTTGGCAGTGGCCACAGAAGAGCGAACAACTCGAAACTTTTATTTGGAAAACAAAACAAATAAAAATTAAGGGCTTTAATACTACCAGACAACATCCGTGACACACGAACAATTTTTTTTAGTGTTCAAATCAGGCGCCATATTTTATATGGGAGTGATACGATGCCTTCTTTTCAGGTGTACATCAATTATCAACTCTCTGCTATGGAGAAAAGCCGTACAACCGGTTCCTTTTTTTTCTTTACGGTGTAGGGAAAAACATTTTAACGACTCATAGGAGGATAGTAGTTGAGAGAGGACAAAAAAATATTAACATCATTGTCTCCATTAAAAAAAAGTTCTATCAACTAAATATTGCACACATTTTTTATAAATCACAAATTCTCAACCAACAGGACTCTAGTATCATGATACAGGAACTTTGTGGCTTTTTTTTTTAGTGCTGCAATAGACGTTCCTTTCGTTTCTGTTTATAAATTTGTTTCGACTGATGTATCTTTTTAAAAATATTTTTAGACGGTTTCATGTGGCAGTTGTTATGTTCATATCTAATTATAAATGTGTATTTATCGTTATATTTATGTTCATATTTAATTATAAATGTGCATTTATCGTTATATTTATGTTCATATTTAATTATAAATTTGTATTTATCGGCAGCCGTTGTTTCCACGAGCGTCCTTGTGCCAATGTTTGGAGAACGGCCAGTAATTGTCGCGGCTGGCAGTTTGTTTGCTCTCTGTTCTCTTGGCTACTTTGTGTCACCAAATATTGCAGTGTTTATAGCCTTCGCTGCTGGAAAAGGTAGTATAAGAAAACGCTTAACAATCAACACATGTAGCAAGATTGATAATGATACTCAGTCATTTGCATGTCCCTTGTTGAACTTTGCCTCCCTAACAGCTCTCCTGTAGGCCTTTCGGTTGTGAGCAAGATGCCATGCTGCTGATGCGTCCATTCGCAGATCATCAACGATGTCTCGCAGCCATCTTCGCCTTGATCTTCCTCTCTTTCCTTTTCCTAATATGTACCCTTCCAAAACTGACTTCTTAAATTATGACGTTTAATATGTCCAAAATATTTAAGTTTCCTCTATTTAATTTTCCTTACTGGCCAATCTTCCTCAATATTAAATTCTTGTAGTATGGATATACTTGTTCTTTTTTTGTGTCCATGATATTTGAAGAACTCTTCTGTAGCATCAACATTCAAAGGCATTTTGTTTCAACAAAAGCTAACGAATAAAAGAAAGTGAGAAAAACTAAACAGCAATGCATAGAATATTAAGTGTCTACATTACTGTACTGTTTTTTAGACTACAACAAAAGAAAAATAAACATAGACTTAAACAAACATAAGGTTCTGGAGAAATATATATATATATATATATATATATATATAAAAATATATATATATATATATATTCTCAGGGAAAAAGAAATAAGTGTGCAGCACTATATAAGACACTGTGCAGGTGTTCTGAAATAAATTTTATTCCGGGTAGCATGTTCTACCAGGAATCTTCCATTGCTTAATTAAACACTGTCTGGCAGGACAATGTGGAACTGGCAGAGACAAATCTCTTACCTCACAGACCTGTAGTTAGACTGACAGTTCGCCATAGACAAGCCTGCTTGGCTTGGACCAGATAGCACGTGGCGTTGCCCCATCACCAATAGAGACGGGTTCCGTTCTCTGTTGGGTCCAGATTTTGTTTGCAAGGCAACGACGGGCGGGGTTTGTTGTACAGGCGCCAAGGAGAACGTTTTGCGGATGATTATATGCTACTGCCTTGGGAGGGTACATAATAGGGAAAGAAAGAGAGGAAGACCAAGGCGAAGATGGCTGCAAGACATCGTTGACGATCTACGAATGGACGCATCAGCAGCAGGGCATCTTGCTTACAACCGAGAGGCCTATAGGAGAACTGTTAGCGAGGCAAAGTTCCACAAGGAACATGCAGATGACAGACTGATGACTGCACGACTGTATGCTACAGACAGGCAGGATGAGAGAAGTGTAATGGTTTAGGACGGAATTTCATATACAGCCTGAACGAACCTCGTCAACATCAATGGCAGGCTAACGGGTTTACGACACAGAGAAGAAATCATAACACGCCAGGTAAGTTTTTCCTCAATGCAAATGGATGAGGCATGATATTGCAGCAAGACTCCTCCACAAATGTGGTCAGGGACCACTTGTAACAACAGCAGATTGATGTCTTACCACGGCCAGTTGTTTCCCCAGATCTGTCTCTTACAGAGCACGTGTGGAACAAACTGGAGCGAAAGCTGTGAAGAAGACACAATATTACTGAAACCCACCACCAGTTAGCCCAAGCGTTGCAAGAAGAATGGAAGGACATGGCCCAACAACGGATCCAACGTGTCATTGGCTCGATGAGATGGCGCTGTCAAGCAGTGATAACAGCCCAGTGTGGATCTACAAGGTACTGAAATAAACATTTCTTTCTTTGTGTGTGTGTGGGTGCCACACTGACTTGAGTTTTTCTCTTTGTTTTATGACACCTTCACTGAAATAAGACTGATCACTTTGTCTGTTATTCAATACTCAGCCATGCTGTGCCCCAAATTTTATTTCATTTCACCCAAGAACACACGCACAGTGACCTATATAGCCTGCACACTTACTTTTCTCTGCGAGTTATATCTCTTGAACAGCCAGAACAAAAAATGAATAAGTTTGCAGGGTAGTCATATAGGCATTTCAAAATTTCATGGACAAGATATTAGAAAACAGAAGTTATAGAACCTGACTCTCTCTCTCTCTCTCTCTCTCTCTTCTCTCTCTCTCTCTCTCTCTCTCTCTCTCTCTCTCACCAATAGTTTATTATTTCCAGTTTCGTGTGTTAGAGTTTAAATATTCTACATCTTTCAGAAATTCTCTGTCGTTTCCAGGTACGTGTGTGGGACTTATATTTGTCCCGTCTATAAGTCTTCTTAGCTACTATTTTAATCGTCGACGTTCATTGGCTACAACTATAAGCAACAGTGGTGTCTGTGTGGCCAGCATAGCAGCCCCGCCCATCATCCGAGTCCTAGCAGAGGAGTATGGCTTGAGGGGAACCTTTTTAATACTAGCAGCCTTCGAGTTTCACATGGTGGCTGCAGGGCTGCTCATGAGACCAGTCTCATCTTATAGGTGAGTACATTTGTTCAGGAGATAGTATCGGAAAGTTCCCGGACTGTATATGCTGCGACTGTATCATTCGATACAAAGGTGTAGGGCAACGAGCATCATTACTCCTACACATGCTGAGTCAGTCTGCCAATTGGCGTCGTACTGTCTACACGTGTTTATTTTGTTACCGCAGTTTTATGGTGTTAGAACCGCTCTGCGATTTTTGCAATGGGTGACAAATCCGAGCAACGTGTCTGCGTCAAATTTTAGGTGAAACTCGGTGAGTCTGCCACCGAGACCCTCGAAATACTTCTTTTTTTTTCCAACACTTTTTATGATGAACATAGGTTTTAGAGTGGCACGCTCGTTTCACGGCGGTCAAGTGAAGTGTCTGTTCATAATGACCAGCTCTTATGGCCACAAATGACCAGCAAAAACACCAGAAATTATATTTTGTATTTGAAAAATAAAAATAAAATCATGAACCGTGAGGACTGGCGCTCTCCCACGTGGTTGAAACTGTGGAGTCTCCCAGATCTTCACGAAAAACGTGAAACATGCATCGTGCTGCTGTCAAGTTTCTCTCCCGGCTCTTGACACTCAAACAAAAACAACGACGATTTAACCATCACATCTCCCCCAAGATGACGGCCAAGTTTCTCTCCTGGCTCTTGACACTCAAACAAAAACAACGACGACTTAACCATCACACCTCCCTCGAGATGACGGCCAAGTTTCTCTCCCGGCTCTTGACAAACTTCCCTCAAGATGACGCAAACCAACATGGCGGTGGTCTCACTCCCTACTTGCTTGATCTAGCCATCCATGACTTCGCCTTTTCCTTCAGAATGAAACTGACCCCGAAGAGGCACTGCTTCGACACTGAAAACGAAATCCAGAATGTATCACAGGCAGCGGCGAGGAGAATGTATCACAGGCAGCGACGAGGAGAATGTATCACAGGCAGCGACGAGGAGAATGTATCACAGGCAGCGACGAGGAGAATGTATCACAGGCAGAGACGAGGAGAATGTATCACAGGCAGCGACGAGGAGAATGTATCACAGGCAGAGACGAGGAGAATGTATCACAGGCAGCGACGAGAAGAATGTATCACAGGCAGAGACGAGGAGAATGTATCACAGGCAGCGACGAGGAGAATGTATCACAGGCAGAGACGAGGAGAATGTATCACAGGCAGCGACGAGGAGAATGTATCACAGGCAGAGACGAGGAGAATGTATCACAGGCAGAGACGAGGAGAATGATTTCCACGGTGCTTCTGAGGCAGAAACTAAGCGCTGTGACGTCTGTGTACCTTCCCAAGGGGACTAAGCGGAAGTTGATGGCGACCAAATTTAAATAACATAACTCTGTACTGCTTTTAAGAATCAGATTAGTCTTTCTTTTTGATGTGATCTCCTGCTCTGATCTTTTCATTTTCTCTTTCTGTCTCTCTCAGATTTTCCATCCGTCTCACTTCTGTAATCCTCACAACATTTTCTTGCATGCTAGTACAGATTCAAACTATAGTTTTTTTTTTTTCGTGTATAGAATGGCTGCTGTTTATCCTGGTAGAATTACTTTTAGTTTTTATGCTTCGTGGTAATTCTGGTAAAATGCTATATTGAACCTATCTTGTTATATGGAAGTGAATCGTGGACAATAGGCAAGTCTGCACAAAAATCATTGGAAGCAGCAGAAATGTGGTTTATTAGAAGAATGTTGCGAGTCCCCTGGACAGCAAAAATAACTAATGAGGAATGTATGAGAAGAGCTGGAGAGACAAAAAAATCTTGTCCAAAAAATAAGAGACAATGTACTTTCATAGGACATGCAATGAGAAGAGGGGGTATTGGAAATATTATAACAGGAAAAATAGAAGGAAGAAGATCAAGAGGAAGACCAAGAGAAATGATACTGGACAATCTGACGGGATGGTGTGAGAGGAGATCAACAACTGAGCTGATGGCCTGCATGAAGGATCGTGTACTTTGGAGAAGCATAAAAGTCAACACCAGTCGGAACGGCACATGATGATGATGATGATGACTCTCCAGACATTTCTACCTTTTTAAAAAAAAAAAAAAATGTTTCAGTAAATACCAGCTTTCGGAACTTGCCTATAAATGGTGAACTTCCATTCTTGTTATCCTTATGACGTTATTATCGTGTTTACAAACTGCGTCCTCCGTTGTTCGTTTAACAAAAAATTGAATATTGCTCTGTTGAACTCTGTAATAACATCATCCAATCAAACAGCTTAGCGGATTTTTGTAAAATTCACTGCGTCTATATTGTTTTGTTCTTTGCTTTTCACATTCAAATTTTAAATTATGCCTACTATACAAGCACGGCACCTGATGATGATGATGCTGCTATACAAGCTAAATATAGGCTTGTGGTCACTTCCCAGGACAAATGTCGGCTATGCTGATACATGTGCTGACATCCCTGTGCTAGTTAACACATATGTTGACTGTGTCACACTGTGCTATGACTAAGTTGTAGATGTGCACTAACAAAACGACGAACATTCCGTGTAATGATATCCTCTTCTCAGGACAACCCCAAGGCTTTCACTGGCACTTAGGATTATCAGTCAAGACCGCGTTATCTTAGCACTCACAACCGTTTATTACATGGGGCACGATAATAATGAAGATGAATCGAGCAGACAAAATATATCAAGTGACGTCTCCAACAATACAGAATTCCACCGTGAGTAAGATTCTGGGCTGCTGGCTAGCTAATACTAAGTTAGCGCCATGAGAATCAAGTAACTTTCATCTATCTACACACTTCAAACTTACACTAACTTGCACAATAACACTTCTAGCAAGACGACACTAACACAACATCCACGTTTCACAGTCAAACTCCGAATAATCTGAGTTGAAACTTTAGTCTCACACCCAGACCACAAAACATACTTTTCACCGACAAAAATGAACTTGAAGTCATAAACAATCTGAAAGATTCTACAAAGCATACAACCATCATGGGCCTAACTCTGAGATACTGATTCAGAGTTATATCAAGGGTTACTTACCCTTGACCAGAATACTGACACACCCACGTCACATGCTGCAGTGGCGTTGAAATATGAAGGCACCAACACTCCACACACCCACGTCACATGCTGCAGTGGCGTAGAGATATGAAGGCACCAACACTCCACACACCCACGTCACATGCTGCAGTGGCGTAGAGATATGAAGGCACCAACACTCCACACACCCACGTCACATGCTGCAGTGGCGTAGAAATATGAAGGCACCAACACTCCACACACCCACGTCACATGCTGCAGTGGCGTAGAGATATGAAGGCACCAACACTCCTACGTCACATGCTGCACTGGCGTAGAGATATGAAGGGCATAAACACTCCACACACCCACGTCACATGCTGCAGTGGCGTAGAGATATGAAGGCACCAACACTCCACACACCCACGTCACATGCTGCAGTGGCGTAGAGATATGAAGGCACCAACACTCCACACACCCACGTCACATGCTGCAGTGGCGTAGAGATATGAAGGCACCAACACTCCACACAGACACGTCACATGCTGCAGTGGCGTAGAGATATGAAGGCACCAACACTCCACACACCCACGTCACATGCTGCAGTGGCGTAGAGATATGAAGGGCACCAACACTCCACACACCCACGTTACATGCTGCAGTGGCGTAGAGATATGAAGGCACCAACACTCCACACACCCACGTCACATGCTGCAGTGGCGTAGAGATATGAAGGCACCAACACTCCACACACCCACGTCACATGCTGCAGTGGCGTAGAGATATGAAGGCACCAACACTCCACACACCTGGGGCTATTAAGTGCCACGAGACATATTTTTCATACATGCTTATTATGATTTTTTGCGTTAGCTTGAAATTTTTTTGTTTGAAAGAATTTAATAACCAACTCGCACTTATCTGCTAACATCAAATGTGAAAAGCTTCAGACCAAATTACATTACAAACTGTTATTTCACATGTAAACAGATAGGCAATATCAACAATATATTTTGAGTTTGAGCAAATATACTAAAAATTTGGACAGGAAATATAACAACCTGCTTTCTTCCGTGCGCTGAGGAAGATCTCTGTTACTTTTCCCCCAATAATTAATATTATTTGGTAAATTAAATAGCTTTATGGTTTTAACAATTCTTTTTTATATGAACAATCTTGTGTACCAAAGATTGTTATGTTTATATTTTCTTATTTCTAAGAAAAACAGCACCATTTGCTTATCGCTGTTTCTTAAAAATTGCTACACGAAATATTTATATTTAGAAAAGTTGACGCCTCTTTCCACCAGAACTATCCCCAAAGAGGACACTGGCTTGACTAGCCTTGCTGACAACGATGCAGAAATGACGACAGATGAGCCAGTACTTAAAACACAGTCAACTGAAGCTGTAACGCCGAAGGATGTGGAAGCTGAGCAGAACTTACTACAAAGTTCCTTTGAACGTGAGCGCATGCCACGTGAACGCATGACACGTGGTCATGTGCCGAATGACCACTTCATGAAGAAAATAATAGCATCAGAAGAAGATGATAGGGTCATAAAAAATAATAGCAGCATTTACAACAATACGGCTAATAACCATGCTACTGACTCACTTCTTACAAGTTCAAAAGATCAAGAGATTTATGAAACAGAAGAGACTCCTTCACACGGCAAAGTTTCATCTCATCAAAGCGCAGGAATTGAACCTCCTGTATCGCGCGAAAGCTCTAAAATACCGGCACCTGTCTGTCGCCAAATTTCCAAGAAGGAACTTCTGTCTCGTCAGAGTTCTAGAACAGGATCAGCGCCACGTAGAGGCTCAGCTTCTCAGAACAGCCATCACGGCAGCAACTGGAGCATCAACCAAAGACGAGCTGACCTCTCACTCCATCGTGGCAGTGTCCTGAGCGTCACCAGCAGCATGGAGCCAGCTGTCTCTGGCCTGGGTCTGCAGGATCCTCGTGTCAAGGACGGGCCAGAGAAAGTGCGGGGCTGGAGGTCCTGCTGCTGTGTTACAATCATTACAAGAATTTTTGATCCTTATCTCTTCAGGTAAGCCATGTCACTATCTGTATAACCACAGCAACTTCAACATTATCACAGCACCTTCAACATTATCACAGTACCTTCAACATTATCACAGCACCTTCAACATTATCACAGAACCTTCAACATTATCACAGCAGCTTCAACATTATCACAACACCTTTAGCATTTACACAGCATCTTCAACATTTACACAGCACCTTTAGCATTTACACAGCATCTTCAACATTTACACAGCACCTTTAGCATTTACACAACACTTTCAACATTTACACAGCACCTTTAGCATTTACACAACACTTTCAACATTTACACAGCACCTTTAGCATTTACACAGCATCTTTAGCATTTACACAGCATCTTCAACATTTACACAGCACCTTTAACATTTACACAGCACCTTTAGCATTTACACAGCACCTTTAGCATTTACACAGCATCTTTAGCATTTACACAACACTTTCAACATTTACACAGCACCTTTAGCATTTACACAGCACCTTTAGCATTTACACAGCATCTTCAACATTTACACAGCACCTTTAGCATTTGCACAGCATCTTCAACATTTACACAACACTTTCAACATTATCATGCAGACACAGATGATAACTTCATCATAGATTGTTTAAATAGATGAAAGGTTTTTCATTATTACCATCTTCAGTAAAACACCGATTATCGTTTACACCAACCCTCAGTTTCAGAATTACAGTTAAAATAAAATTGGATACATGAACTGATAAGTGAACTTGATGTAAATTTCCAGTATATAATTAATAAGGAGAACTGTTTTTGAAACAAGATGCTTGTTACAGAAAATTTTAACATAGAATTGAAACATTTAAAGAAAAAAAAGCAGAAATCTTTGACAAGAGATTGATACTATCACCAGTAAAGCAACAAACATATCTATATTGTTACAGCTGAGTGTTACAGTTCCCATAGAGTACATGGAAAGAAAATAGCCCAGCTTTTGTTACATTTGAGTGTTTTAGTTCATATATAATGTAAGTTGTAACAACAAGCACATATGTGCAAACTTTATTGTAAACATAACAATGACAGCAATGTTTGTTCATAAATTACTGTATGTGGACTAAACATGAAAAAATCGTTCCTTGCTTTATTTTGTTATTCCTTATATGAGACAAGTTGATGTAATAATCATCACTACAACAATAAATATTTTGTATTATATTCACAATTATTAGAACAAAAAAACATCATGTAGATGTTCCCAGTAATTAGATTAATACACAACTTTGTAGTATGTTTCCAATCATTAGAGAAAGAAACATCTTTGTAGCATGTTCCAGTCATTAGAACAAGAAACATCTCTGTAGTATGTTCTAATCATTAGAATAAGAAACATCTTTGCAGTATGTCCCCAATCATTATAGAAATAAACATCTTTGTAGCATGTTCCCACTCATTCTATCACTAAACATTTCTTTGTAGTACCTTCTCCCACAATCAGTAGGACAAGAAACATATCTGTATACTACATTCCCAATCATTAAGATAAGAAATATCTTTGTAGTACATTTCTGATCATTAAGATAAGAAATATCTTTGTAGTACCTTTGCTCTCTCAAATCATTAGAATAAGAAAAACATCTTTGTAATACAACACATCTTTGTAATACAACAAATCTTTGTAATACAATAAATCTTTGTAATACAACACATCTTTGTAACACAACACATCTTTGTAATACAACACATCTTTGTAACACAACACATCTTTGTAATATTACACATCTTTGTAATACAACACATCTTTGTTGTGCACTCCCAGTCGTAAGAAACATATTCTTAGTACAAGCACACCACTCTCTCCCCACCCCTACCCAATCTCTCCCCCACATTAGAGAAACATATCCTTGCAGTATACTCCCAATCATTAGAATAAAACATCTTTGTAGCACTCCTTCAATCATTAGAATTAGAAACATATGCATCTTTGTAGAACTTCCCTAATCATAACATGAAACATTTCTCTGTAGTATACCCCCAGTCAATATAACAATGATATCTAGGCAGCACACCCCCAGTCAATATAACAGTGACATCTAGGCAGCATACCCCCAGTCAATATAACAGTGACATCTAGGCAGCACACCCCCAGTCAATATAACAGTGACATCTAGGCAGCATACCCCCAGTCAATATAACAGTGACATCTAGGCAGCATACCCCCAGTCAATATAACAGTGACATCTAGGCAGTACGCCCCCAGTCAATATAACAGTGACATCTAGGCAGTACACCCCCAGTCAATATAACAGTGACATCTAGGCAGTACACCCCCAGTCAATATAACAGTGACATCTAGGCAGTACACCCCCAGTCAATATAACAGTGACATCTAGGCAGTACACCCCCAGTCAATATAACAGTGACATCTAGGCAGCATACCCCCAGTCAATATAACAGTGACATCTAGGCAGTACGCCCCCAGTCAATATAACAGTGACATCTAGGCAGCACACCCCCAGTCAATATAACAGTGACATCTAGGCAGCACACCCCCAGTCAATATAACAGTGACATCTAGGCAGCACACCCCCAGTCAATATAACAGTGACATCTAGGCAGCACACCCCCAGTCAATATAACAGTGACATCTAGGCAGCATACCCCCAGTCAATATAACAGTGACATCTAGGCAGCACACCCCCAGTCAATATAACAGTGACATCTAGGCAGTACGCCCCCAGTACTTTCATCTGCTGTATTCTCATCTCAGCCAGTGGGCCTATCGAGTGTATCTGATCTCAGCTGTTCCTAGTGCGACCACACAGTACCTGCTCCAGTATGTTCCCACCATCGCTGTCATCAAGGGGGCCACAAAAGACCAGGGAGCCACCCTCCTGACCATAGTAGGTTCTGTGGACCTTGTGAGTCGTTTGGCTGTTGGAGTCTTTGCCGATACACACATTCTCAGACCCACTCAGATTGTGGCTATAGCACAAATATGTCAAGGTCAGTTGAAGGAAACTACTATACTACAACTAACCAGACACTGCTTACAGGACACTTACTATAGACTTCTCTGTTTAGGGCATCTTTTAACACCTGAGGACCACTTTTTCAGCTACATATAAGTTGCAGGCCATCAGCATATACCTCGTATGCGATATCTTAATGCCATAAACCTTTCATTGTTTTAATTCAGGCACTTTATACCAGGTCAATAGCAGCTACAGATCACCTGAAAATTCTCTGAGGACCACTTGTGGTTCACAGCCTCAAGTTGAATTCACTAGTTTAGGGTATATATGGTTTCTAAACTGACAGTTGAGTAGTATACTCACATATTTCTATAAAATCTTCATCATGTGATGTGTCTCCTGCTTGTTTCTCAGTGTGACATGTCCTTTCCAGAATGTTGTCTCACTGCCTCCCAGAATGCAGTACGGTCTTGCGCAAGTTCACTAGCCTCTAGTGACGACTTATTCAGACTTTCTTGATGTCCTGAATCCACCTTCGGCCAAATTTTGTCTTTTCTCTTTTGGCGGGCATTATGCCTTCTACTGTGAACCTCTCCAAGCTATTGTGTCTTTTGATGTGGCCGGGCACTATGCCTTCTACTATCAATCTCTCCAAGCTGTTATGTCTTTTGATGTGGCCAGGCACTATACCTTCTATTATCAACCTCTCCAAGCTATTGTCTCTCGTGATGTGGCCAGTATGCCTTCTACTATCAACCTTTCCAAACTATTGTGTCTCTTGATGTGGCTGGGAACTATGCCTTCTACTGTAAACCTCTCCAAGCTGTTGTGTCTCTTGATGTGGCTAAAGTATTTCAGCTTTCTAATTTTGTTAGTGTTTATGAGCCAGTTTTCTGCGAAACCTAATTCCATCAAAATCTCTTTATTATTTCTTTCTATCCAGTTTCTATAAAACGTGGAAGATAAAAAGAAATGTTTTCTCATGCATGTTAATCTTGAACCTATTTAAGCAGAAACTTCAAATAAGAGATTAAAAATGCACACTAAACAAATCTGACTTCACTGGACTAGGAAAGTTTAACAATTGTCACATTAAAGTGATACAGTTCATGTAGAGTTACATAGTATGAAGACAGTCTAGGATTTGTCACATTTTTGAGCGTTATGGTCCAAGTAGAATGGAAGCTGTAAAAATCTGTATATGTGTGAAAACTGCAAGAGAAACATCTTGATAAGAGCAACATTTGTTCATAAATTACTGCGTGGAATAAACATGAAAAGAAATGTTCAGTGTTTGATTTTATTGCTCCCTACACGAGATATGTTTACGTTTTCAGTCAGTTTCTTGTTCTGTGATTTCAGCATATTTTATTAATTTACTTTGTGTTATTTCCAGGCATTCTTCTGCAGTTTAATCCGTTGTTCAACAATTATGAAAAGATGATTGTGATGGTTGTGATCATGGGATTGTTCATCGGAACAAGGCAGTCCTTGATGCCTATGATGCACATAGAAATTGTGGGCATTGAGAAGCTGGCCAGATGTCTCAGCATTACAGCCATGGTGGCCACAGTTTCTGCAGCAAGCCATAGTCCAATGCTTAGTAAGTGCCCCTGAAGTCATCTAAAACATGGGTGTCAAACCTGCAGGCCGCCACATGCAGAAAAAATGATGTATCTTTTAGATACTACTACAAAATATATTTTTAAATATTGATAAGAAAATAATAAAATAAAATGTATTGCAATTTAGTTACACTTAGGATTGTTCCGTATTAATACGTATTAAAATGCAAATAAGACAAAAGACTGAGATCCGCTTGGATTTATTTTTAGCTATTTTTAGATGGAGATGTGGTGTGACCCATGAGAGGTACACATACTGAAAATGGCTAGCGGCCTGAGTTTGACACCTCTGATGTAAGACACATCTATGCCTTTTTTTTTTTCCTCTTTCATTTGCCTAAACCAGAGTTGTCCTCAAATTTAAAAATTTCTTCATACAAGTATGCTAATTTAGTTTTTTTTTCATATGTTAAGTCTTCATTGAAAATGTTCCCAGGACTGTTAGAAATTCTTGACCTTGTGTTTATTATGAACTAACAAAATTTGGAATTTTCCATATATTGATTCAAAGATTATAACATTTTCAACAAAATACTTTCACTTGAACAAACTTACTGAGAACATAATCAGACTGGAAGTCTCTTACATTAAACTAACTCATTTATTCTTTTCTTTCAAATAAATATCTCACTTCAAGAGCATCTTAATTTTAGCTGTGGTGTCTAGAACAAAGAGTTGTAATTTTAAATAATTCCATTGTCTAAAATAAATCTCTTTTTTTTTTTCATATTTACAATATTTAAGCAGAAGATCTATGATAAACTTTAATGACCAGAGAATAATATATGGATATATGATAAAATTTAATGACCAAAGTTGTGTAATATATGAATAAATGATAAATTTTAATGACCAGAGTTGTATAATATATGAATAAATGATAAACTTTAATGATCAGAGTTGTATAATATATGAATAAATGATAAACAATCATCATATTTTTTAAAAAGTATCTTGTTAATACATATTTGAATATATTTAACCTGAATGCTTATTTTTTAAAGAAAAATTCTCCGGCTAAATTTTACTGAAACATTTTCATACAATTATTATATTTCAGTGTTTAAAAAAACTGAAAATGGGTTTGTTAAGAGAATATATGAACATACTTGTGTTGTAGAATTTTCTGGTAGCAGCAAATTTTAGTTCTTGGCAAATGATGTCATCTATTCATTAGTCTGTTTCATCAGTCCATTTATCAGTTTCATCAGTCCATTTATTTATGTTCTCAGATGATCAGTGACAAAAAAATGGAAGAAGTATACACAAGCAAAGACATAAAGTGAACATACAACTGTTTCCAGTAATCAGTGAACCTTGTTGCATCTCACAGGATGGATCCAGTTCTCTCCACTTCTCACAGTCTTGGCTTCCGCACAGTGTCTCAGTGTGCATCATGCTACCTACCTAGATTTCACTAGACTTTCCTCTGATCAGCCATCTCCTCGTTCTTTCAGGTGTCCAGACCATGGCTTTTCTAGTAATAGTTCTGAGGTGTCTTCAGCATGTGTAACCAATATATATCCAGTGTCTTTTGCTATAACTGTGTGCATCTTCTTTGTTTGCCTCTACCATCAAGATTGCCCCATGATCCTACAGAATTTACTCCTGAGGTTCTTGCGCTAGTCTCATTTAGGATGGCTCAGAGCATTGTGGAGCTTGGGCCTATATTCTTAGTGGGTCACAGAAGTGGCATTGCTTGACACTGTGGTTTTTGTTGCACCAGTTTAATCTAGAGTTGGACTTCCTCACCAGAAAACCTCGACGTGTTTTGGATATCAGTATATCCTGTCTGGTGAGAGGTGGTTGCCTATCTAGACTGCACTGGTCCAGTGTCTCCGACATCAGCATTTTGTGGTCGTGGCCACTACCCTTCCTGGGTGTTGACCAGGATGGAGCTTTTGTCCAGGAGGATGAATCCTCATCACTAGTGAGTTTCACCCCTGGGTTAAGCCGGTTTAGGTGTATTATCCTGGTATGGGAGTACATAGGACGTGACCAGCCTCTAGAGCGGAGGTACCGTGGTAAGCATAGCCATCAAGTTTCACCCCTGCGTTAAGCCAATTTAGCCATTTTGCCCCAGTATGAGTGATTATAGGACTTGGCCGGCCTCTAGAGCAGAGGTGCCATGGTATGAGTAGCTCTCACCGTGAGTTTACTGGCCATACTGATTAAACTTCACTTAAACTTTCCATCACCTTTTTTCACATTGGCACCGTGTGGTAACCTTAATCGTATTTTTCTTCATTGGCTTGGAGGAATTTCACCCCATGCATGGCAACCGAAGAATCTTGCCAGCAGTCTTAGTTTAACCCCTGGGTTAAGCTGGTTTAGGCATTTGAGCCAGTATGGGTGTATATAGGACATGGCCGACCTCTAGAGCAGAGGTGCTTTGATATGAGTAGTCCTGACCACGAGACTACTGGCTACTTCACTTAATCCTTTCCATCACCTTCGCGCAACCTAATCGTATTTTTTTTCATTGGCCAGGAGGAGTTTCATCCCAAGCATGGCAGCTGAAGAATCTCGCCAGCAGCGAACTGAGAATGTCTTATTTCTTGCTTTGAAAGGGTAGCATGATGCCATGATAATCTTGAAAACAGGCATAAATTTTGATAGCAACAGAACAATGGTGGCTTTCCTAATTTCCAAGAGCAGATCTAACAAGCTTGTTTCTTAACGTGCTCCGCCCTTGTATGGAATATATTGATCCTACCTTATATCAATATGGGCACCCTGTTCAAGTATGACAGATTCTCATAGCTTTGCTGCATTTACTCTAACATCACTCTCTTTGCTGTCATGCACTGTATCTTAAACAATCATCAAAAGCTATCAATGTTCATTCTTAAACAATTTTTTATTCTCAGGTGCTATAATGGAAGCCACAGGTTCCTACAACATTGTCCTCCACTATGTTGGTGTGGCTCTGATTACAGGTGCTCTTCTCATGTTGCTTACTCCACTACTGGAACGTATTGACGGAAGACGTGAGGGGAAATCCGCAACATAAACCCCTGAGTTGAATACTGTATGAGGCTACATCACACCGTGCTGGTGTAGTGATCATCACCAACTACAAGAAGAATATCTACATGCTCATGCGAAGCTTGTCCACTTATACAACATTTTTCACACAGCCATGCTACTGTAGCCAAACCAAAGAAAAACAAAACATCAACAAAGCATAAATTTAAATAATATTTTTTTTAAAGCCAGCATGTAAAATTGTGCAAAACTTTCATGACATCTGGGTAATTTTAAGATTTTATGACCTTTTTTCTTGCACTGTCACTGGTCAAATTTCAGTACAGTGACTTATTACTTTTGACTGAAAATGAAATGTGACAAGTCCAGGATTTTCCAGGAGTGGCAGTGAAAGCGAAGCACCTCATTCTAAATATTGCAGGAACGACCTTAAAAAAGTTGAATAATGCCTTCAAGAAAGATAACTTTTGGTTGTCTCAAGACTGAGAGAAGCAGAAGGTCCAAAACACAGAAGTTTAGTTCATTGTAAAAGCTTCTTTATGCCTGAACCAGTGTTCTGTAGGTTCATTCAGTCTTTGTCTTTTTGTTACTTTGATGTCATATCTTGTGTGGTTTTATTGTTGTTGTTGTGTTTGTTGTTATTAGCCTGTCTTCCCTGAAGGATGCAGGAAAAGAGACACCATTAGTGAATGCTCACAACAAATGCTTGTTATTGCTAAATATAAAGAGTTATCATCCTTGCTACAAGTCCATGTATGCTCCAGTATCCTCTTCTACGGCAGGATCTCAGCATGGTGCACATAGGATCTCATCATGGTGCACATAGGATCTCAGCATGGTGCGCATAGGATCTCTTCATGGTGCACATAGGATCTCAGCATGGTACACATGGGATCTCTTCATGGTGCACATGGAATCTCAGCATGGTACACATGGGATCTCATGGTGCATATTGGATCTCATCATGGTGCACATGGGATCTCAGCATGGTGCACGTGGGATCTCTTACAAGAATTCTGTTTAAGAGAAATGATGGCAGACCATGGCAGCACTAAAGACCTTAAACATAAGAGGCTGTATTGATATCCATCCCCACATTGTTTTAAGAATCAGAATTGAACTGAACAATCTGATTGTCTGCAGTTTCTAGTTTTTCATTAACTTAGAATTCATAAATTTTATATTGACTTTATACAACATTTATACAACTTAGTTGTCCTGGTTGAACAGTTAACTTGACTGTCCATGATATTGATAGCTGTCAGGAAAGTGCACTTGCATTGATGTGTATGATGTCTCATCTTGTTTTACACTTATTCATAATTTCCAGATAACACTGTCTTATTACAATCATGTACGTAATTTAACTTACAACTACAGTAAAATGACATTGTTCATCCATTTCAACAGTTTACTGTAACTTTTCTTATGTGATAAGTATGAGTGAATTTTGGCAGATTGTTTGCCTTTTAACTATGAATGACATCATTATGTACATAAAATGTAACTGTGTCATATATTGACAGCATAAAATCTTTATCAAAGTCATCATCTTCTTGTTGAACAATCTCATCACTACACTCGAGAGCACATTAGGTAAGATCAGAAATTCTCTGTCAGATTCTAATGATCTGCCAATGTATGACACTGACTTGCTCAGTTTCTCATTGTGAGCCAAGTTTCTTGTTTGGCTCAGTTATTGATGTATTTTTATATGCAACACCTCCATTTTGTTCAAGCAGTTCATTCCTGAACTAAACAAAATCCAGCAAACATAGTAGGAGGAGAAATTGAAATATGATCTTTTATAATTTTTTTTCTACTTTTTTAATGCCTGCATGGGCTTGCTAGATAATTTTACCACGTGTGTGGTGAGGGTTTGTTGATTAAAATAGCCAAAAGGCTGAGAAGTCTATTTTAAAAAATGTTCCATATTGTCCTATCTTTATAAAAACTATGGAGGATTTATCTAACAAAAAAAAACCAAAAAACAAATTACATTGCCTAAGAGTGAACTTATAACTTTTTGCTTGCTGTTCATATACTTTATCACTGTGACCTAGTGCTTCACGAGACTTCAGAACAGAAATTTTAAGAAGACAAGATCAATTAAGAAACACAAAGAGAATTTTTTTTTTTTTAAATGTGAATCTTTAATCAGAAGATTCTGCAATTTTTGTTTACTAGGACGCAATGATGTTTGAAGAAAAAAAAATCGTTATATAAATTTTACAGTTATCTCCCTTCGACCAGATACAGTGAGAAGAAGAAGGTAATTTAACATGGCTTTTTTTTTTTATTTCTGTCTTTCCTTACTATTCCCTGGTGATCTTCAAATATTTTTTTTCTTAAAATATCTTCTCTAGGTATTTCCTCATCTACACCACCTTCATTTCTTATGTCTTCACCACATCTGCCTTTTCTCTCAATCCACATTATTTCCAGAATGTTCTGTTTTTTAAGGGTCATCTGCTTCATCAGTATCTGCTCCGTGTCATAACATTTTCTCTATCATCATTCTTCACATTACTTCAGACAGCATGAATAACATTTCAGATGCAACAAGGCAGCTGTATTAAAACAATGTTTCAGCCAGGACAGAACATGTGACTATCAATAAACAATGACATTTTTGCGTGTGTGTTTAATATATTTGTATGGATTAATGGCATGTTTCTAAATGCAGATATTTTTATGCCTAACCAATGATCAAGTTTTTATATGAAATAAAGGACAAAACTTTGTGGCCTGTATAATAAATTTATATAGAGTGAAAAGTTGACATGAAAGTGGAATATTTCTAGCCACACACTGAACATCAGACAAAAGTAGAATATTTCTAGCCACACATTGAACAACATAGACAAAAGTGGAATATTTCTAGCCACACACTGAACAATATAGACAAAGGTAGAATATTTCTAGCCACATACTGAACAATATAGACAAAAGTGGAATATTTCTAGCCACACACTGAACAACAGACAAAAGTGGAATATTTCTAGCCACACAGTGGAACAACATAGACAAAAGTAGAATATTTCTAGCCACACAATGAATAAAACAGGACAGAAGTGGAATATTTCTAGCCACACACTGGAACAACATAGACAAAAGTAGAATATTTTTAGCCACACAATGAATAAAACAGACAAAAGTGGAATATTTCTAGCTATACACTGAACATAGACAAGTGGAATATTTTTAGCTATACACTGAACATAGTGGAATATTTCTAGCCATACAATGAACAACACAAATGGGTATTGAATATCTGTTATGTATTGACCGGCATATATCTGATTCTCTGTGTAACAACTGCCAGCGCAGCATATGGTTATTGCACATGATTATACATACACATTACAGATGAAATATTCTCATTCATGCAACATTTCTGATTTTATTTCATTTATAAGGAACAAATTTTTACATGAACATGTTTATTCTTTTTTATTCTTTTATTACATGTTTATTATTTTTATTCTTTTTATTTTTTTTTACTTTTTGGGATTGTAAATAGACTTCATAATGAAAAAATGCTGCACAGGTAACACAGGTATTGACTGGGTACATGGGACCCAACTAGAAGATCTTGATTTTGCTGATGACATAACTCTTATCAGTAATAATGTGAATTCCATGCAAGAAAAAACAGATAGCCTATCTTCAATGGCTAGCAAAATAGGACTTGAAGTTAACAAGGACAAAACAAAAATAATGAAAATTCCCATTAATCAAAATGGAAAAATACACATAGAAGGGACAGATATTGAAGAAGTCAATCAATTTGCATACCTTGGCAGCTACATAGACCAGGATGGTGACACTAGAAAGGAAGTTAGGATCAGAATTGCAAAAGCAGCATCAATCTTCTAGAATACTTCAAGAACATATGGAATTCAAAAGTTATAAGCACAAAAACCAAGTTAAGACTATTCAATTCAAATGTAATATCCACCCTCATTTATGCATGTGAAAGCTGGAAAACAACTAAAGAAATAGAAAAGAAATTAGACTCTTTTGAAAACAAATGCATAAGGAAAATACTTGGCATCAAGTGGAATGAATTCAAGAACAGTGCAGAGATAAGACAGATGACTGAACAACAACCAGTCTCATGGGTGATCAGGAAAAGGAGATGGACATATGTTGGTCACTTGATGAGAAGAAATGATCAGATAATCCCAAAACAAGCTATCAAGTGGAACACAACAGGCCAAAGAAAAAGAGGCAGACCACGTGAAACTCTGAAGAGGACATTGTTAAGAGAGGCCAAATTAACAGGCATAAAATCCTTTGATGAGGTTGAAAGACTCGCCGAAGACAGGAAACACTGGCGAACTACTTTGCGAGCCCTATGTGATGTTTAACAGCACGGGAAGGATATAAGATGTTTATTCTTACAAAATACTCTTAGTTGCGTGTACAGTGCAGGTAGATATTCACATTTTTCTGAGACTAAGATATCAGATCTCACCATGAAGGAGCATAGAGAAGAGTATAACATCATCAACTAACTTGGTAAGATCTGAATCTTGATCCATTTACTCACAAAGCAGATAACTGAGCCACCAAGACCCATGGTAAGAGCTGGTCAAAGAGAATGCATCAGTTATGTCCCTTGCCTTACATGACTTTTCTTGCACTGTTTTGTGAAATGATGTCCTCACAACTCTGCTGCACTGCCAAAATTCTCCAAACATAAATGTCATGAACCCACAGTGTTCAGGACAGCTGACCATGCTGGAAGTTGGGCACAAACCCAGTTCACTTATCATGAGAAGTCAATGCTGTAAATAATGTTCTACTCCAATCCATATAATATATGTGACACTTGATAATGAGAGACAACATCTGGATTGCATGATTTCTGTGATTTCAGAAAATAAACATTCATGGATATCAGTTACAAAGATAATCATTAGCATGTGGAATGTTCTCACTGTATGTTTATGTTCAAAATATTTATACACACAAGCTTCTGTTTGTGTCTGTAAACATCAAGTTTTACAGCCACAAGAAAGACATAAAACATAAGAAATACTGACTCAGCATTCAATCTGAAAATGTTAACAATGGTGTTTTAGGAAAATGTTAAAACTTTAAAATATAAGCACAAATAGAAGACTAGGGTGGGAAATGATGCTCCCAGCAAACCAGGAGATAATAGTGAGACAAGCTGGAGAAAATATCCCAAAGATCTGACACACAGTTATAATAATGTGATGAGTAAACTAACATTTCTTATGTACTCAAACATGAAAAATCAGAGCTGATAAACTATCTATTTCTTATGTTCACTCTCATGTTCTGAATAAAATCTGTAACACTTTCATCATGGGCCTAGACAAACACAGACATGAGAGTAATGACTGGGTCTGTGAGAGGCAACACTTACCTCAACACACTCCTTGGACTCAGCCACATTCAGTTTGTTGTTGCACAACAATCTCTTACAACCTGTAGAAGTATCTCTTGGATACATGCTAGGATCTTCATCAACTCACTGACTCTTACAACAATACAACGATACCAACATCACAACAGCAATCCCTGGCAAAATACATTCAACAAGGATAAACAGTGATAGCGTATACATCTCAACCTTCTTACAGTCAGGCAGATTAATGCAGGAGTTTCAGTGAGCTGAGTCATAACAAAAATTTTGGATAGGCCGGTCATTTTTTCCTTCATACAGTGCCACAGTCATCTGTGGTTCTAATTCACCTCTCTTGTATATTATTTACACTATAATGCTTCTTAACTGAAGCAGTCTTTAAAAGCATCAATCTATGGAAAAATATTTAATCCACTGTACCATTACTTATTATTAACATTTGTATACTGAGGGCTATTTGTTTCTTAAATACCATTAATTGTAAAAATTATGTATACAATCTATTTCTTTCATCCAAGAAACTCTCTACTGTAGACAATGGAACAACAACACAACTCCATATATCATCAGAGGAAGTACCCCTCCACCCCTCAGAGAAGTGTTTTGGTTCTATTAAACTCTTGACACTAAGGGCAGGTGAGTCCCCCTGGGTCATGTTTCACCTTTTTTTTTCTTAATTTGTCTCATTCTGGGACAGAACCACAGTCTTCCAAGTGGCACTGCACCTTGGAGTGTATCTAAGCCATTCTGCCACAGGTGTTAGAAGTGACAACTGAAAGTATTTTTACTTCACAGCTAGCATTAGGGCTTTTCTGCTGTTTCTGAAAGGCTTTTCAATGCCTTTGCTCTTGCACATCCTTTTATGCCCAAGTGCTTACATAGGTCCTATGCTGATGTTGCTAAAAATCCTCTCGCTCCTATAATGTGGCCTTGACCCCCACCCCGTCTTAGTTGTTTGACCAGATCATTGTATTTCTCACTCTTGAATATATTTGTTCCTCTATTCTCATTCCACACGGAATCATAACCTCAATAAGTTCCTGTTTTGCTGTGGAGTACACTACAATGTCTGGCCACATTCCTGTAGTTTCCACCATCTAGCAGTGATGGTAAGGGAACATCCATGATTTCAGTATCTGCTGTCATTCCAGCACCCATGAAGTACTTAGGTGGAGCCTTAGCTCTTTTGATGTTATCTGCCTTGCTATCTTTTGCCATGTCTATGATGGCTACTAGTTCCTGCAGCACTCTATTGTGTTGCCACATGTAGCGGTCTTGGGCTAATGATAATCTGCATGCTGACAGCATATGTTCCAATGTTTGCCTTTCACTGCAGAGTGGGCACTTGGGTCTTCTGATGCATCCTATTTGTGTGGGTTGAAGCCTGCAGGCAGAAGGTTATAAGCAGTCCTGATGGTGAAACTGAGTCTTATGGGTGCCATTTTCCACATGCCATTCCATGTTAGTGATCTCTGTGGATTTGTTCCCATGTTGTCCATTGATCATGCTGTGCCTGATGGACTGCTTTCTGGACCCCATCTGTCACAGATGAAACTTTGCAATGAAAATGCCATTCTTATTTTGACAAAACTATCAATGGAACTACCATTTTAAACATTTTCTTGAAAGACCACTTCTCTTTTACTAAAATGAACAAAAAGATCAAGTTTTTTTTTTTTTTTTGCACACCATTTCTGTTACATGAACACAACTTTACTTCCCTCTCACACTGTTAAAGAGAGCCACATCTTAAACAAACACTCACCAACATCACCAACAGAAGTCCACTACTTTACTATTTCTAGAGTTAAAATTTTATACATCTTTCATAGATCACTTCTCTGACTGGGAGATCTACAAACCAGACCTAGTCCTAGGTTTCATATATATGTCACAATATCCAGTCTCTATCACAGAGTCTACTTGTCCTCTCTTTTTGTCCCGAAAGTTTTATATGAATAAGTTGAAAGTCAAAATATACGCAACTGTGCGCCTCATTACTAAATAAGGCTGGTCTTACTTCTGACCTGCAGCTTGACATAGCTACTTTATAAAAACATTACTAAAGATGAGATCATGACTTTACAAAAAAAATAAAATGACTCTGTAAACATGACTTTATAATAAAAGTTTAAAACACATTCTTCACTGTTCTGCAAACAAACCTGCAACAAAATTTTTACATCGAGTAAAACTCTTCAGAGGAAAAAAAAAAACAAACTTTCAGCCTGCTAAAACTAATACTGGAGACATAAATGTAACAAACAACAAACTCTTCTCAGCATAAATATTTTTTTATCCTTAAAATTCATACATTATTACCAAAAAAAAAAAAAAAACAGGTATCAGTTTTACAGCAAAACCTCAGGCAAGTAAGAATCCTCTACTTATTAAAACAAAATCTGACAGAGTAAATCTTTATCCTTTGTTACTTGTCTCAAAAACCAGAAGCAACAAAACATGTGACATATTTTTAGCAAGAAACAAGCACCGCCAGGTATCACATACGCAAAAGCTTACTAATTAAGCATCGAGTGCTTGTCGTAAATGTTCCTTCTCTGTTCCTGAACTGTTCCCTTCCACTTCTTCTGTTCCTTCTGTACCATGTTGAGCAGTGAGCGCTGCCTAGCTGATATGTCAGTGACAGAACTAGCACCCTCAGTCGGGGAGTTGGCGTCTTCTACTTTAGCTCCAGACATAACCTCCTAACAGAGAAGAAGTTAGAACATTACTGCTTTGTTCAATACAAGTTGTACCAGTGTGTCCTCACATAATTATTTCTACTGCAGATTAACAATTACAACTTACAAAGCAGTCTCCAGCATGACTTTGGCATATCAGAGCGGTTGAGTGCTCTGCTGGATAGTGCTCTCATCTTTCATGGAAAGATTAATGGTTCAACTACTGGTACCTATCTCCTTCTGTAGTTAGGCAAGGCAAGGCAGGCAGGAATGATGATAACTGCCAGTCATCATGTTTTTTAAATCTTCAAACGTCCATGGGATGTGACTTCTACGAGGGTGATCAGAAAGTAATGCACCACACTGTTTTCCTCAAGAGCCGTTTATTCACAAAGCACGAAATTTATACACAATATATATGGATATGTCATGTAAACATCAGTATAATAATACCAATCAACTTGTACACCTTTATGCCAGTGCTAAACAAGTACATGTATTCCTAGCCTGTAACAGATTTTCTTTTGATTATGTAGCCATTTCTTCGCTGCATGAATCACTCCTTCGTCACCTTCAAATCTTACCCCTCGGAGTACATCTTTAAGTGGACCAAACAGATGGAAATCAGAAGGTGCCAAATCGGGACTATAGGGTAGATGGAGTAGTACAGTCCAACCCAATTTGGTGACTGCTTCCCATGTTGCCAGACTTGTGTGAGGGTGCACATTGTCGTGAAGGAGAAGCAGGTCTGCTGGATTCTCATGCGGCCGAAGTCTATGAAAACACTGATATGAGTTTTTTCAGTGTCTTAATGTAAGCTTGTGAATTGATTGTCTCTCCTCTTGGCATAACATCCACAAGAATCACACCTTCAATGTCCCAAAAGACAGTGGTCATGACTTTTCCTGAATTTCTTTCTTCGTGGTGATTGCGGATGATGCCACTCCATTGACTGTCTTTTTGTCTCAGGTTCAAAATGATGTGCTCAGGTTTCATCACCTGTTATGAACTTAGCCAAAAAGTTCTCTCCCTCAGCATTCAAATACTCCAACAATTCAGAAGAAATTGCTTTCCGTTGCAATCAATGGTCATTTGTGAGACTTCGAAGAACCCATCTTGCGCAAACTTTAGAAAATCAAACAGCTTTTATAACTGCATTTGCATTACCATTGCTGACTGACAGCTTTAAGGCCAACTGTTGAACAGTGATATGCCTGTCAGTAAGAATAATGCCCTCAGCGCTTTTCAACATTTCTGCCTTGGTGGCTGTGGCAGGACATCCACAGTGCAGTTGATCGTGCAACTTCTTATCTCCATTTATTCTTTGATTCTCTGAACCCAGTGACTGACTGTAGTCCTGTCGACTGCAAAACTTCCATACACATCACGTAGATGCTTGTGAATGTTCACAACAGTTTCCTTCTCTGCAATGAGAAATTCTATCACAATTCGCTGCTTATACCGCAAGTTGCTAACACACTCCACTTCAAAGGTTAGGCTAGCCATATCCTTTGGCCGGTTGCAGTGTAATTTGGTTTACACAGTCAACAAATGCCATATTTAAAGTGTGCAAAATTTCATGCTTCTGTCTTCATTATTAGCTGGGGAAAAAAATGATGTAGTGCATTACTTTCTGAACACCCCTTGTAGATGTGGCTTAGGATCTTCTTATAAATGCACAAACATTAGGATGATGTTGGAACATGAGTCCAAAGCTGGATGGGAAGTGGGTTAGACTGACCAAGTTAGACATAACATAGACAAGCTGAAGAATCACATTTGCCTATTTCTAGAAACAGCACAGAAAGGTAGGACAATGACATGGTCAGTTAAATGTTTGTGTCTGTCACTTATGTAAGTATGAAAGACCTCTCACACATTTTTTCCCTAATAAATCTATAATGCATCATGCAGTAAAATTTATGGACACAAAAGATAAAGAATAAAAATGACAGAACATTCTGACTGAAGTCTTCTGCTAAGCTACAATTTACTTATAGCAATACATAAAACACAGTAAAGTAAAAAAAGAAAACATAATACTCTGAAAAACTGAAGAAGCATAGGTCTTATTTCTTAAACTGAACTAGCAAGGTCTTATTCCTTAAACTGAAATAGCAAGTTCTTATTCCTTAAACTGAAGTAACAAGGTATTATTCCTTAAACTGAAGTAGCAAGGTCTTATTCCTTAAACTGAACTGTAAAACCTGTTCTAATTTTATGAATAATTCCTACACTGATACTCTGTCAGTCTGAAATAAACTTTGCTCACTGTCCATATAGTCTTCAGTTAACATTAAATATATCAATCATATGCTGTGTTTCATTTTTAATATCATTACTGTAAATTCTGAATTGAAATGGGCATTAGTAATTTCCTGTGCATTTTTTTTTAAAATTGCAAACCTCTGGAAGCCATTTTGCTGACAGATTTTTTTTTCACTTTTATTTACATGGTTTCTTCCAGTCTCTTCTGCAGCTGATTAGTATTTAAATTTATTGATAATCTGAGTAAATGATTTTATCTGCAATAATTAACAAAAAACAAAACAAAAAAAAAAAACAAACAAATATTCTTTGTGATGTAATGTTTACTAGGCAATTTTTGACACAGGATAGGAAAAGATTAATGTTACTACTAACTGTTGCTAAAATGTGTTGTAAATATGCTAATATGTGCTGTAAATGTAACATTTTAACTGTTTTAACCAATTCCACTGACTGTAGTCAAACTTGAGATGTTTAGTTTGGCATTATATGAAAAGACATGGTGGTGTGGTGTGGATGGATTAGCAAAGATGCCATGATTCTCAGCCTAACTATGACCACATTAACAGCCTCAAGTTACACACAAATGTTACTATATTCAGTGATAAATGGAAGGACAAATGTAAACTGTCATATGAAGTTAATTTTTTATTCAAGACTGGCAGTTCTTTAAAACATGAGTTATCAGGTCCCAAAGTTTACACCAGTCCTTTACCAGTAGCAGAAATGCATAAATTGGTGTTCAAGTGCTAAAAGAACGCAGAGACACAAAGGTCATGACCTTGGAAGAGAAATTCCTCAGCTCTGTAAGCCATCCCCTGAAGGAGAGATTCAATAACTTGGCACTAAAATGGCTTAAAGAAGCAGCTTCATTCATCAGGCCAAGCATATGCGTAAGCTGATACCAGACCTTCCAACTGTAGTCGTTCCATTATCATCTGTACCAGAGCATACACAGTGGAAAAAAGCAGAATGTACACAAATAACTACTCAAACTGAAGTGAAAGGTGTGCAGAATGGTGAGATGCAAAGCAGTCTTGTAAGATCAACAGCCACACTTAGTGTGCTAGATGATAAATATCCATGTGACACCTGGATATGTGTTTATACAGATGGATCTGCAAACAACGCCATAAAGAATGGAGAGGCAGGAGCACATATTGACTATCCAAACAACACCACTGACAAGATTTCCATACCCATTGGAAAATACTGCAAACAACTATGATGTAGAAGTTAGGGCAATTATTGCTGCAGTTGAAAAACTATCAGACTCTAGAATTGATACATGCCCTGTAGTAATTCCCACTGATGCAAGATCAGTACTGGAAGCTCTTCAGTGCAACAAACTACCAGACCTTAAGGATGCCTTATCAAAAATTGGCTTACAACATGGAGTCACCTTGCAGTGGATTCCCTCCCACTGTGGGATACCGTGCAATGAGAAAGCTGACTATCTGGCCAAAGAGGGCACTGAAATGGAGTAACCAGACATACCAATCACCTATAATCAGAAGAAAAGCATGATAAAAACCTACAGGAAGCCACAAACACCACCACATGATGACTATCACATGCTAAACAGAAAGGAACAAGTCACCATTTTCCATCTCTGAACAGGACGCAGCCAACTCCGAATTCATATTTATATTTGTTTAAGGTTGATACTACTGCTCTTTGTACATGTGCTCAAATGCACCAAACTGTAGAACACATCCTCCAGAACTGCACCAACTACAAGACACTGGGAAGTAATTAGTGGCCCTGTGAAACCACTAAAGAAGATAAGCTCTATGAATTACAAAAAAACAGTGAAATCTATCCAAGAGACAGGACTGCAGATATAGACAGACAATGCGTAAAAGGACGACACCTGTCCTTTCATTCTTGTGCTTGTTAAAAGTAAAAGAAAGCCAAGATACAGCCTCATTTGCCAGTTTTGTTTGTTGAGTTATTTAGTTCAGGTATTTTTTTTTCACACTCCTTGTATTCTGACAGCCATGTGAAATTTCAGGAAGATAATTTTATACACATGGACTGATAACCTTCATGAATTAACTTTCTTCTATGTGTAATTAACAATATAATTCTGTTCTTGACATAGAAAACTTTGACACAGCTGACACAGGACTGGAATGCAAGACTGGCAGTTCTTTAAAACATGAGTTATCAGGTCCCAAAGTTTACACCAGTCCTTTACCAGTAGCAGAAATGCATAAATTGGTGTTCAAGTGCTAAAAGAACGCAGAGACACAAAGGTCATGACCTTGGAAGAGAAATTCCTCAGCTCTGTAAGCCATCCCCTGAAGGAGAGATTCAATAACTTGGCACTAAAATGGCTTAAAGAAGCAGCTTCATTCATCAGGCCAAGCATATGTGTAAGCTGATACCAGACCTTCCAACTGTAGTCGTTCCATTATCATCTGCACCAGAGCATACACAGTGGAAAAAAGCAGAATGTACACAAATAACTACTCAAACTGAAGTGAAAGGTGTGCAGAATGGTGAGATGCAAAGCAGTCTTGTAAGATCAACAGCCACACTTAGTGTGCTAGATGATAAATATCCATGTGACACCTGGATATGTGTTTATACAGATGGATCTGCAAACAATGCCATAAAGAATGGAGAGGCAGGAGCACATATTGACTATCCAAACAACACCACTGACAAGATTTCCATACCCATTGGAAAATACTGCAAACAACTATGATGTAGAAGTTAGGGCAATTATTGCTGCAGTTGAAAAACTATCAGACTCTAGAATTGATACATGCCCTGTAGTAATTCCCACTGATGCAAGATCAGTACTGGAAGCTCTTCAGTGCAACAAACTACCAGACCTTAAGGATGCCTTATCAAAAATTGGCTTACAACATGGAGTCACCTTGCAGTGGATTCCCTCCCACTGTGGGATACCGTGCAATGAGAAAGCTGACTATCTGGCCAAAGAGGGCACTGAAATGGAGTAACCAGACATACCAATCACCTATAATCAGAAGAAAAGCATGATAAAAACCTACAGGAAGCCACAAACACCACCACATGAGACTATCACATGCTAAACAGAAAGGAACAAGTCACCATTTTCCATCTCTGAACAGGACGCAGCCAACTCCGAATTCATATTTATATTTGTTTAAGGTTGATACTACTGCTCTTTGTACATGTGCTCAAATGCACCAAACTGTAGAACACATCCTCCAGAACTGCACCAACTACAAGACACTGGGAAGTAATTAGTGGCCCTGTGAAACCACTAAAGAAGATAAGCTCTATGAATTACAAAAAAACAGTGAAATCTATCCAAGAGACAGGACTGCAGATATAGACAGACAATGCGTAAAAGGACGACACCTGTCCTTTCATTCTTGTGCTTGTTAAAAGTAAAAGAAAGCCAAGATACAGCCTCATTTGCCAGTTTTGTTTGTTGAGTTATTTAGTTCAGGTATTTTTTTTTCACACTCCTTGTATTCTGACAGCCATGTGAAATTTCAGGAAGATAATTTTATACACATGGACTGATAACCTTCATGAATTAACTTTCTTCTATGTGTAATTAACAATATAATTCTGTTCTTGACATAGAAAACTTTGACACAGCTGACACAGGACTGGAATGCAAGACTGGCTCACCATGAAATCTTTGAAAAATTAGAGGGACTGATTAAAACAATCCTTATCTACCTCACACCACTTTATAATTTAAAAAGTTAAAATGATCCTTATCTACCCTGCACCACTTTGTAATCTCAAACTCTGATACAAAGTGACAATATGTTATAGGGTTCAACCTCACATAGTTCACAATGTAATAAAAAGTGTGTAAGGCACTGCATAACATCTGTTTAGTGTAGCTAATGTAATGACTTGCTGTTAGACCAAATATACATCATCCAGCTCATTATGAGAATGACTCACACTGTATGAGCTCATAGCTTATGTTGCTTTACTGAGATGATTTATTTTGCCTGTTCTCTGTTAGCAATACATGCACACCACCTGTTGCTCACAGCTAAGCTTTCAGCATGGAGTCACCTTGCAGTGGATTCCCTCCCACTGTGGGATACCGTGCAATGAGAAAGCTGACTATCTGGCCAAAGAGGGCACTGAAATGGAGTAACCAGACATACCAATCACCTATAATCAGAAGAAAAGCATGATAAAAACCTACAGGAAGCCACAAACACCACCACATGAGACTATCACATGCTAAACAGAAAGGAACAAGTCACCATTTTCCATCTCTGAACAGGACGCAGCCAACTCCGAATTCATATTTATATTTGTTTAAGGTTGATACTACTGCTCTTTGTACATGTGCTCAAATGCACCAAACTGTAGAACACATCCTCCAGAACTGCACCAACTACAAGACACTGGGAAGTAATTAGTGGCCCTGTGAAACCACTAAAGAAGATAAGCTCTATGAATTACAAAAAAACAGTGAAATCTATCCAAGAGACAGGACTGCAGATATAGACAGACAATGCGTAAAAGGACGACACCTGTCCTTTCATTCTTGTGCTTGTTAAAAGTAAAAGAAAGCCAAGATACAGCCTCATTTGCCAGTTTTGTTTGTTGAGTTATTTAGTTCAGGTATTTTTTTTTTCACACTCCTTGTATTCTGACAGCCATGTGAAATTTCAGGAAGATAATTTTATACACATGGACTGATAACCTTCATGAATTAACTTTCTTCTATGTGTAATTAACAATATAATTCTGTTCTTGACATAGAAAACTTTGACACAGCTGACACAGGACTGGAATGCAAGACTGGCTCACCATGAAATCTTTGAAAAATTAGAGGGACTGATTAAAACAATCCTTATCTACCTCACACCACTTTATAATTTAAAAAGTTAAAATGATCCTTATCTACCCTGCACCACTTTGTAATCTCAAACTCTGATACAAAGTGACAATATGTTATAGGGTTCAACCTCACATAGTTCACAATGTAATAAAAAGTGTGTAAGGCACTGCATAACATCTGTTTAGTGTAGCTAATGTAATGACTTGCTGTTAGACCAAATATACATCATCCAGCTCATTATGAGAATGACTCACATTGTATGAGCTCATAGCTTATGTTGCTTTACTGAGATGATTTATTTTGCCTGTTCTCTGTTAGCAATACATGCACACCACCTGTTGCTCACAGCTAAGCTTTCAGCTATAAATAGTTAGGACTATGCTAATGTATAACAAAAATGGGACTTTTTCATTATATTATTGTATTATTTAATACATTTAAAATACCTAACATGTCTCCATATGCTTTTCATTATCTCTATTTTGATTCCCAGATGTTTTTGCTAGAGTCCATGGAACACATCCTAATTTTCTGTATATCCATAACTGTAAATCATCCATTTCATTCTGACTCCCTTGTCTGTGATTCCACACAAGACACTGTGATCAGTCTACCTCACAGACTTGGCATAATCTACCACACAAGACACTGTGATCAGTCTACCTCACAGACTTGGCATAATCTACCACACAAGACACTGTGATCAGTCTACCTCACAGACTTGGCATAATCTACCACACAAGACACTGTGATCAGTCTACCTCACAGACTTGGCATAATCTACCACACAAGACACTGTGCTGAGTCTACCTCACAGACTTGGCATAATCACCACCACATGAGACTATCACATGCTAAACAGAAAGGAACAAGTCACCATTTTCCATCTCTGAACAGGACGCAGCCAACTCCGAATTCATATTTATATTTGTTTAAGGTTGATACTACTGCTCTTTGTACATGTGCTCAAATGCACCAAACTGTAGAACACATCCTCCAGAACTGCACCAACTACAAGACACTGGGAAGTAATTAGTGGCCCTGTGAAACCACTAAAGAAGATAAGCTCTATGAATTACAAAAAAACAGTGAAATCTATCCAAGAGACAGGACTGCAGATATAGACAGACAATGCGTAAAAGGACGACACCTGTCCTTTCATTCTTGTGCTTGTTAAAAGTAAAAGAAAGCCAAGATACAGCCTCATTTGCCAGTTTTGTTTGTTGAGTTATTTAGTTCAGGTATTTTTTTTTTCACACTCCTTGTATTCTGACAGCCATGTGAAATTTCAGGAAGATAATTTTATACACATGGACTGATAACCTTCATGAATTAACTTTCTTCTATGTGTAATTAACAATATAATTCTGTTCTTGACATAGAAAACTTTGACACAGCTGACACAGGACTGGAATGCAAGACTGGCTCACCATGAAATCTTTGAAAAATTAGAGGGACTGATTAAAACAATCCTTATCTACCTCACAGACTTGGCATAATCTACCACAAAACACTGTTATCAGTCTACCTCACAGCCTTGGCATAATCTACCACAAGACACTGTGAGTCTACCTCACAGACTTGGCATAATCTACCACAAGACACTGTGATAAGTCTACCTCACAGACTTGGCATATCTACCACACAAGACACTGTTCAGTCTACCTCACAGACTTGGCATAATCTACCACAAAACACTGTGCTGAGTCTACCTGACAGACTTGGCATATCTACCACACAAACACTGTTATCAGTCTACCTCACAGCTTGGCATAATCTACCACAAGACACTGTGCTGAGTCTACCTCATAGACTTGGCATAATCTACCACAAGACACTGTATCAGTCTACCTCATAGACTTGGCATAATCTACCACACACACTGTGCTGAGTCTACCTCATAGACTTGGCATAATCTACCACACAACACTGTGCTGAGTCTACCTGACAGACTTGGCATAATCTACCACAAAACACTGTTATCAGTCTACCTCACAGACTTGGCATATCTACCACACAACACTGTGCTGAGTCTACCTCACAGCTTGGCATAATCTACCACAAAACACTGTTATCAGTCTACCTCACAGACTTGGCATAATCTACCACAAAACACTGTGCTGAGTCTACCTCATAGACTTGGCATAATCTACCACACCTTAAGGATGCCTTATCAAAAATTGGCTTACAACATGAGTCACCTTGCAGTGGATTCCCTCCCACTGTGGGATACCGTGCAATGAGAAAGCTGACTATCTGGCCAAAGAGGGCACTGAAATGGAGTAACCAGACATACCAATCACCTATAATCAGAAGAAAAGCATGATAAAAACCTACAGGAAGCCACAAACACCACCACATGATGACTATCACATGCTAAACAGAAAGGAACAAGTCACCATTTTCCATCTCTGAACAGGACGCAGCCAACTCCGAATTCATATTTATATTTGTTTAAGGTTGATACTACTGCTCTTTGTACATGTGCTCAAATGCACCAAACTGTAGAACACATCCTCCAGAACTGCACCAACTACAAGACACTGGGAAGTAATTAGTGGCCCTGTGAAACCACTAAAGAAGATAAGCTCTATGAATTACAAAAAAACAGTGAAATCTATCCAAGAGACAGGACTGCAGATATAGACAGACAATGCGTAAAAGGACGACACCTGTCCTTTCATTCTTGTGCTTGTTAAAAGTAAAAGAAAGCCAAGATACAGCCTCATTTGCCAGTTTTGTTTGTTGAGTTATTTAGTTCAGGTATTTTTTTTTCACACTCCTTGTATTCTGACAGCCATGTGAAATTTCAGGAAGATAATTTTATACACATGGACTGATAACCTTCATGAATTAACTTTCTTCTATGTGTAATTAACAATATAATTCTGTTCTTGACATAGAAAACTTTGACACAGCTGACACAGGACTGGAATGCAAGACTGGCTCACCATGAAATCTTTGAAAAATTAGAGGGACTGATTAAAACAATCCTTATCTACCTCACAGACTTGGTATAATCTACCACACAAACACTGTGCTGATCTACCTCACAGACTTGGTATAATCTACCACAAGACACTGTGCTGATCTACCTCACAGACTTGGCATATCTACCACACAAGGCACTGTGATCAGTCTACCTCACAGACTTGGCATAATCTACCACAAAACACTGTGATCAGTCTACCTCACAGACTTGGCATAATCTACCACAAGACACTGTTCAGTCTACCTCACAGACATGGCATAATCTACCACAAGACACTGTGCTGATCTACCTCACAGACATGGCATAATCTACCACAAGACACTGTATCAGTCTACCTCACAGTCTTGGCATAATCTACACACAAGACACTGTATCAGTCTACCTCACAGCTTGGCATAATCTACCACACACACTGTGCTGAGTCTACCTGACAGACTTGGCATAATCTACCACAAGACACTGTTATCAGTCTACCTCACAGACATGGCATAATCTACCACACACACACTGTGCTGAGTCTACCTCACAGCTTGGCATAATCTACCACAAGACACTGTTCAGTCTACCTCACAGCTTGGCATAATCTACCACAGAAGACACTGTGCTGATCTACCTCACAGACATGGCATAATCTACCACAAGACACTGTTATCAGTCTACCTCACAGACTTGGTATAATCTACCACAAAACACTGTTATCAGTCTACCTCACAGACATGGCATAATCTACCACAAGACACTGTTCAGTCTACCTCACAGTCTTGGCATAATCTACCACAGAAGACACTGTGCTGAGTCTACCTCACAGACATGGCATAATCTACCACACAAGACACTGTGCTGAGTCTACCTCACAGACTTGGCATAATCTACCACACAAGACACTGTGCTGAGTCTACCTCACAGACTTGGCATAATCTACCACACACGACACTGTGATCAGTCTACCTCACAGACTTGGCATAATCTACCACACAAGACACTGTTATCAGTCTACCTCACAGACTTGGCATAATCTACCACACAAGACACTGTTATCAGTCTACCTCACAGACTTGGCATAATCTACCACACACGACACTGTTATCAGTCTACCTCACAGACTTGGCATAATCTACCACCATAAACTAATAAAACACAAAAGTGACCTATGAACTGCTCTCAGTATTACACTTGTTTCAGGCTACGAACCTCATATAATAAGAGCTGATAATTTACTCTAGGCTTTCTTTCTGAATTTTCTGTCAGTTTTCAAACCAAATTTTGGCTTTTTAGCACTCTAAAGATGCTGTGACAAAATGTCAGTAGACTAAACTGTTCACAGTGGTTGACAGGCAAAATAGATAATAATAAAATTAATATGTACTTTTTTTAACAAGAGTTTTAACAAGACAAACTTAACATTTACTGCAGTATGAAATATAATAAATCTGGAAATACAAATTACATACTATATGAAATTAACTATGTATGGCTGATGTGCAATCTTTGTTTCTTAGAAGATAGTGTTTTCAGCAGGGTACATGTTAGTCATTTATGTTTTTCAGCAGGTGAGTGTTAGTCATTTATGTTTTTCAGCAGGTGAGTGTTAGTCATTTATGTTTTTCAGCAGGTGAGTGTTAGTCATTTATGTTTTTCAGCAGGTGAGTGTTAGTCATTTATGTTTTTCAGCAGGTGAGTGTTAGTCATTTATGTTTTTCAGCAGGTGAGTGTTAGTCATTTATGTTTTTCAGCAGGTGAGTGTTAGTCATTTATGTTTTTCAGCAGGTGAGTGTTAGTCATTTATGTTTTTCAGCAGGTGAGTGTTAGTCATTTATGTTTTTCAGCAGGTGAGTGTTAGTCATTTATGTTTTTCAGCAGGTGAGTGTTAGTCATTTATGTTTTTCAGCAGGTGAGTGTTAGTCATTTATGTTTTTCAGCAGGTGAGTGTTAGTCATTTATGTTTTTCAGCAGGTGAGTGTTAGTCATTTATGTTTTTCAGCAGGTGAGTGTTAGTCATTTATGTTTTTCAGCAGGTGAGTGTTAGTCATTTATGTTTTTCAGCAGGTGAGTGTTAGTCATTTATGTTTTTCAGCAGGTGAGTGTTAGTCATTTATGTTTTTCAGCAGGTGAGTGTTAGTCATTTATGTTTTTCAGCAGGTGAGTGTTAGTCATTTATGTTTTTCAGCAGGTGAGTGTTAGTCATTTATGTTTTTCAGCAGGTGAGTGTTAGTCATTTATGTTTTTCAGCAGGTGAGTGTTAGTCATTTATGTTTTTCAGCAGGTGAGTGTTAGTCATTTATGTTTTTCAGCAGGTGAGTGTTAGTCATTTATGTTTTTCAGCAGGTGAGTGTTAGTCATTTATGTTTTTCAGCAGGTGAGTGTTAGTCATTTATGTTTTTCAGCAGGTGAGTGTTAGTCATTTATGTTTTTCAGCAGGTGAGTGTTAGTCATTTATGTTTTTCAGCAGGTGAGTGTTAGTCATTTATGTTTTTCAGCAGGTGAGTGTTAGTCATTTATGTTTTTCAGCAGGTGAGTGTTAGTCATTTATGTTTTTCAGCAGGTGAGTGTTAGTCATTTATGTTTTTCAGCAGGTGAGTGTTAGTCATTTATGTTTTTCAGCAGGTGAGTGTTAGTCATTTATGTTTTTCAGCAGGTGAGTGTTAGTCATTTATGTTTTTCAGCAGGTGAGTGTTAGTCATTTATGTTTTTCAGCAGGTGAGTGTTAGTCATTTATGTTTTTCAGCAGGTGAGTGTTAGTCATTTATGTTTTTCAGCAGGTGAGTGTTAGTCATTTATGTTTTTCAGCAGGTGAGTGTTAGTCATTTATGTTTTTCAGCAGGTGAGTGTTAGTCATTTATGTTTTTCAGCAGGTGAGTGTTAGTCATTTATGTTTTTCAGCAGGTGAGTGTTAGTCATTTATGTTTTTCAGCAGGTGAGTGTTAGTCATTTATGTTTTTCAGCAGGTGAGTGTTAGTCATTTATGTTTTTCAGCAGGTGAGTGTTAGTCATTTATGTTTTTCAGCAGGTGAGTGTTAGTCATTTATGTTTTTCAGCAGGTGAGTGTTAGTCATTTATGTTTTTCAGCAGGTGAGTGTTAGTCATTTATGTTTTTCAGCAGGTGAGTGTTAGTCATTTATGTTTTTCAGCAGGTGAGTGTTAGTCATTTATGTTTTTCAGCAGGTGAGTGTTAGTCATTTATGTTTTTCAGCAGGTGAGTGTTAGTCATTTATGTTTTTCAGCAGGTGAGTGTTAGTCATTTATGGAAGTTGCTGAATAACTTCTCTGACAACTGCTTCTATCTTTAATTCTCTGTGTGCATATGAGATAATACCCGAAATTATGTAC
This sequence comes from Achatina immaculata, assembly GCA_009760885.1. Lineage (NCBI taxonomy): Eukaryota > Metazoa > Mollusca > Gastropoda > Stylommatophora > Achatinidae > Lissachatina > Lissachatina immaculata. The sequence goes on from CM019692.1 coordinate 2,230,673, forward strand.
CTGTGTACAGATGATAAAACATGAAATTATGTGTATCTTGTTTGTAAGTATGAGTATGCATGAAAAGACCTGAAATTAAGCATCATCTATAGTTATCTTTGTGTGGATGATATGACTTGAAATTATTTTCTATCTGTGTATGACACCTGAAACTATGTAGTGTCTGTAGTTATATACAAACATACAAAGAGAACAAACTTTGTGGGAATGTTTTTGGGTCAGACACCCGGAGAAATTCAGATTTTGAAGCAGAAAAAAACCCAATCCGCCACTGCTTAGGAACAAGCTCAAGTGTGTGGAGTGACAGGACAAGAAAATGTGTGGAGTGACAGGACAAGAAAATGTGTAGAGTGACAGGATGAAATGTGTGGAGTGACAGGACAAGAAAATGTATGGAGTGACAGGACAAGAAAATGTGTGGAGTGACAGGACAAGAAAATGTGTGGAGTGACAGGACAAGAAAATGTGTGGAGTGACAGGACAAGAAAATGTGTGGAGTGACAGGACAAGAAAATGTGTGGAGTGACAGGACAAGAAAATGTGTGGAGTGACAGGACAAGAAAATGTGTGGAGTGACAGGACAAGAAAATGTGTGGAGTGACAGGACAAGAAAATGTGTGGAGTGACAGGACAAGAAAATGTGTGGAGTGACAGGACAAGAAAATGTGTGGAGTGACAGGACAAGAAAATGTGTGGAGTGACAGGACAAGAAAATGTGTGGAGTGACAGGACAAGAAAATGTGTGGAGTGACAGGACAAGAAAATGTGTGGAGTGACAGGACAAGAAAATGTGTGGAGTGACAGGACAAGAAAATGTGTGGAGTGACAGGACAAGAAAATGTGTGGAGTGACAGGACAAGAAAATGTGTGGAGTGACAGGACAAGAAAATGTGTGGAGTGACAGGACAAGAAAATGTGTGGAGTGACAGGACAAGAAAATGTGTGGAGTGACAGGACAAGAAAATGTGTGGAGTGACAGGACAAGAAAATGTGTGGAGTGACAGGACAAGAAAATGTGTGGAGTGACAGGACAAGAAAATGTGTGGAGTGACAGGACAAGAAAATGTGTGGAGTGACAGGACAAGAAAATGTGTGGAGTGACAGGACAAGAAAATGTGTGGAGTGACAGGACAAGAAAATGTGTGGAGTGACAGGACAAGAAAATGTGTGGAGTGACAGGACAAGAAAATGTGTGGAGTGACAGGACAAGAAAATGTGTGGAGTGACAGGACAAGAAAATGTGTGGAGTGACAGGACAAGAAAATGTGTGGAGTGACAGGACAAGAAAATGTGTGGAGTGACAGGACAAGAAAATGTGTGGAGTGACAGGACAAGAAAATGTGTGGAGTGACAGGACAAGAAAATGTGTGGAGTGACAGGACAAGAAAATGTGTGGAGTGACAGGACAAGAAAATGTGTGGAGTGACAGGACAAGAAAATGTGTGGAGTGACAGGACAAGAAAATGTGCTGAGTCTACCTCACAGACTTGGCATAATCTACCACACACGACACTGTGATCAGTCTACCTCACAGACTTGGCATAATCTACCACACAAGACACTGTTATCAGTCTACCTCACAGACTTGGCATAATCTACCACACAAGACACTGTTATCAGTCTACCTCACAGACTTGGCATAATCTACCACACACGACACTGTGATCAGTCTACCTCACAGACTTGGCATAATCTACCACCATAAACTAATAAAACACAAAAGTGACCTATGAACTGCCCTCAGTATTACACTTGTTTCAGGCTACGAACCTCATATAATAATAGCTGATAATTTACTCTAGGCTTTCTTTCTGAATTTTCTGTCAGTTTTCAAACCAAATTTTGGCTTTTTAGCACTCTAAAGATGCTGTGACAAAATGTCAGTAGACTAAACTGTTCACAGTGGTTGACAGGCAAAATAGATAATAATAAAATTAATATGTACTTTTTTTAACAAGAGTTTTAACAAGACAAACTTAACATTTACTGCAGTATGAAATATAATAAATCTGGAAATACAAATTACATACTATATGAAATTAACTATGTATGGCTGATGTGCAATCTTTGTTTCTTAGAAGATAGTGTTTTCAGCAGGGTACATGTTAGTCATTTATGTTTTTCAGCAGGTGAGTGTTAGTCATTTATGTTTTTCAGCAGGTGAGTGTTAGTCATTTATGTTTTTCAGCAGGTGAGTGTTAGTCATTTATGGAAGTTGCTGAATAACTTCTCTGACAACTGCTTCTATCTTTAATTCTCTGTGTGCATATGAGATAATACCCGAAATTATGTACCTGTGTACAGATGATAAAACATGAAATTATGTGTATCTTGTTTGTAAGTATGAGTATGCATGAAAAGACCTGAAATTAAGCATCATCTATAGTTATCTTTGTGTGGATGATATGACTTGAAATTATTTTCTATCTGTGTATGACACCTGAAACTATGTAGTGTCTGTAGTTATATACAAACATACAAAGAGAACAAACTTTGTGGGAATGTTTTTGGGTCAGACACCCGGAGAAATTCAGATTTTGAAGCAGAAAAAAACCCAATCCGCCACTGCTTAGGAACAAGCTCAAGTGTGTGGAGTGACAGGACAAGAAAATGTGTGGAGTGACAGGACAAGAAAATGTGTAGAGTGACAGGATGAAATGTGTGGAGTGACAGGACAAGAAAATGTATGGAGTGACAGGACAAGAAAATGTGTGGAGTGACAGGACAAGAAAATGTGTGGAGTGACAGGACAAGAAAATGAGGAGAAAAGTGAGATATGAAAACAAAAGGAATGATGGGAGAAGAAAAACAAATGGAATGGTACAACTTTTAGCAAAGAAACAACAAAACAAGTAACAAAAACACCAAATTTTCTCCAACATACAAAATGTCAATTGAAAAAAAAAAAAACAACTGAACACTGACAATCATAACCTTGACCTGAACAACATCAATCCATGGGTGTCAGTGCTCAAACAGCACAACAGGTGACTGACCTGCATACATTACAGAACCCTGGTGCATCACCTGGTACCAGTCAGGCAAGTACAGAGAATAATACTTCATTACTCTGTTCCTGGCCCCTTTTTCCCCTCCTCTTTTTACTGTTTATTTATAGCACACATCATCATCATCATGTGCCTTCTCCAGAACGAAGGTTGGTGATAATGAATCTCCAGTTCCCTCACTCACTCGCCCTGATGGTGCACTCAGCCAGACTGTTCTGTCCATTCTTGTATGTTATCTTTCCACCTACATCTCTGTCTTCCTCTTGCTCTTTTTTCCTTCCACCTTTCCTTTTAGTATGGTCTTCAGTATATTGTTATGTCTTTTGATATGGCCAAAGTATTTTGCTTTCTTCATCTTCATTTCTCTGAGAAGTTCACATTGTACTTGGAGCTGTTCTAAAACTTGTGCATTTGTTCTCAATGTTATATGATCTAGTTTTCTGTAGAACCAAACTTCTGCTGCATTAATCTCTCTATCTATCTTTTTGCTTGGAGTCCAGGTTTCTGCTCCATATAGTAAAACAGAGTGGATATAACATTTTAGAAATCTTAATTTTATTTTTATGGGCAGATTTTTGGATAACAGCACTGTCTTCATGATGTGAATGTGTGTTTTGCCTTTCCTATTCATCTCCATCTCTCATCTCCCATCTTCAGTTAATGTATGTCCTAGGTAACAGTAGTCTGTCACTTGTTCCAGTCTCTCTTTGTTTATGGTTATATCCATCTGTGGCTTCTGGTGCTTCCTGCTGGGCACCATTACTTGATACCGAACTCAAGTCCCCAATCTTGGCTTGTGTTGTGTATCATATATATTAATTTCTGTAAGTTCTGTGGATTCTCTGCTAGAAGGACTGTATTATCTGAATATCCTAAATTGCTGACATTTCTCCCCTCTATGTTCAGTCCTGGTAGTTCATCTGAGTGTTTCAAGATGTTCTCTGTACAAGTTGAGCAGACATGGAAACAAAACACACCTTTGTCTCACTTCCCTCTTTATGGGCACATTTGTTGATGTCACTGTGCTATATCTTACCAATGCTTCCTGTTCCCAGTAGAGATTTGTTATAATCTTGATGTCTTTGCCATCAAGACTGATTTCCTCAAGACATTTTATTCGTTTGTACTGTGCACAATCATACCCCAAATGACTGCTCCCTTTCTCTTAACTGAAGTTTACTGATTTTATCATGGCAAACAGCACAAGACATGGACTGTCTTCTTCTTGTACTGTAGATCAGGATACCCCACTCTCCTCTACTACCTTTCTGCTTGTCCAGGCTATGTTACATCCTCTTCTACAGCCACACTATTATTATTTGTACATTTCTGTTTACACTGGCTTTAAAAAAATGTTAATCCTGTGGTACACTTCTCTGTCCCAAAGAAAAATGTACTTAATATAATGTACGGGGCTTAACGGTTGAGGAGAATTTTTCTGGATATTATTCAACTGTGAAATACTCAGAAAATTCTGTACTACACCCAATGAACTACAAAACACAATTAGGAACAGCTGGTGTATATTAACAACTATAACAAAAGAGCTGTAATTAAGCATCATCTATAGTTATCTTTGTGTGGATGATATGACTTGAAATTATTTTCTATCTGTGTATGACACCTGAAACTATGTAGTGTCTGTAGTTATATACAAACATACAAAGAGAACAAACTTTGTGGGAATGTTTTTGGGTCAGACACCCGGAGAAATTCAGATTTTGAAGCAGAAAAAAACCCAATCCGCCACTGCTTAGGAACAAGCTCAAGTGTGTGGAGTGACAGGACAAGAAAATGTGTGGAGTGACAGGACAAGAAAATGTGTAGAGTGACAGGATGAAATGTGTGGAGTGACAGGACAAGAAAATGTATGGAGTGACAGGACAAGAAAATGTGTGGAGTGACAGGACAAGAAAATGTGTGGAGTGACAGGACAAGAAAATGAGGAGAAAAGTGAGATATGAAAACAAAAGGAATGACGGGAGAAGAAAAACAAATGGAATGGTACAACTTTTAGCAAAGAAACAACAAAACAAGTAACAAAAACACCAAATTTTCTCCAACATACAAAATGTCAATTGAAAAAAAAAAAAACAACTGAACACTGACAATCATAACCTTGACCTGAACAACATCAATCCGTGGGTGTCAGTGCTCAAACAGCACAACAGGTGACTGACCTGCATACATTACAGAACCCTGGTGCATCACCTGGTACCAGTCAGGCAAGTACAGAGAATAATACTTCATTACTCTGTTCCTGGCCCCTTTTTCCCCTCCTCTTTTTACTGTTTATTTATAGCACACATCATCATCATCATGTGCCTTCTCCAGAACGAAGGTTGGTGATAATGAATCTCCAGTTCCCTCACTCACTCGCCCTGATGGTGCACTCAGCCAGACTGTTCTGTCCATTCTTGTATGTTATCTTTCCACCTACATCTCTGTCTTCCTCTTGCTCTTTTTCCTTCCACCTTTCCTTTTAGTATGGTCTTCAGTATATTGTTATGTCTTTTGATATGGCCAAAGTATTTTGCTTTCTTCATCTTCATTTCTCTGAGAAGTTCACATTGTACTTGGAGCTGTTCTAAAACTTGTGCATTTGTTCTCAATGTTATATGGTCTAGTTTTCTGTAGAACCAAACTTCTGCTGCATTAATCTCTCTATCTATCTTTTTGCTTGGAGTCCAGGTTTCTGCTCCATATAGTAAAACAGAGTGGATATAACATTTTAGAAATCTTAATTTTATTTTTATGGGCAGATTTTTGGATAACAGCACTGTCTTCATGATGTGAATGTGTGTTTTGCCTTTCCTATTCATCTCCATCTCTCATCTCCCATCTTCAGTTAATGTATGTCCTAGGTAACAGTAGTCTGTCACTTGTTCCAGTCTCTCTTTGTTTATGGTTATATCCATCTGTGGCTTCTGGCGATTCCTGCTGAACACCATTACTTGATACCGAACTCAAGTCCCCAATCTTGGCTTGTGTTGTGTATCATATATATTAATTTCTGTAAGTTCTGTGGATTCTCTGCTAGAAGGACTGTATTATCTGAATATCCTAAATTGCTGACATTTCTCCCCTCTATGATCAGTCCTGGTAGTTCATCTGAGTGTTTGAAGATGTTCTCTGTACAAGTTGAGCAGACATGGAAACAAAACACACCCTTGTCTCACTTCCCTCTTTATGGGCACATTTGTTGATGTCACTGTGCTATATCTTACCAATGCTTCCTGTTCCCAGTAGAGATTTGTTATAATCTTGATGTCTTTGCCATCAAGACTGATTTCCTCAAGACATTTTATTCGTTTGTACTGTGCACAATCATACCCCAAATGACTGCTCCCTTTCTCTTAACTGAAGTTTACTGATTTTATCATGGCAAACAGCACAAGACATGGACTGTCTTCTTCTTGTACTGTAGATCAGGATACCCCACTCTCCTCTACTACCTTTCTGCTTGTCCAGGCTATGTTACATCCTCTTCTACAGCCACACTATTATTATTTGTACATTTCTGTTTACACTGGCTTTAAAAAAATGTTAATCCTGTGGTACACTTCTCTGTCCCAAAGAAAAATGTACTTAATATAATGTACGGGGCTTAACGGTTGAGGAGAATTTTTCTGGATATTATTCAACTGTGAAATACTCAGAAAATTCTGTACTACACCCAATGAACTACAAAACACAATTAGGAACAGCTGGTGTATATTAACAACTATAACAAAAGAGCTGTAATAGTAGTAAATTTTTTAACAATCTTATTGTGTCATGTGATTTTCACATGAGAGAGAGAGAGAGAGAGAGAGAGAGAGAGAATGTGAATGCATATTCAACATAAGCAGGTTGTACAATTACAGATGTACAAAAGACTTGATATATAAACTGTACATGTACCCGAAACCAAAATAAGCAGGTGCATGTGCATCCCTTAGAAACAAGAAGCAGTACACATGCAGTAAGAAATGAGTACAAAGAAATATGTTCTATTAAATGTACAACTGTGTAAATGTATCAGATACAGTGTACAATCTTTTGTTGTACAACTACATACATGTATCAGATACAGTGTGCAATCTGTAAATATTGTACCTAACGAATAAATAAATGAAATAAAAATCTATGTACACTCACTTGTACTCTATATGTAAGCAGTGATATAAAAATAAACATATGGGCCATACCACATGCTGTAAGACACACCATGCTTATGCTATTTGACAAAATATGCTTACAGAAAGATGTGAAAATCACATGACACACCAGGTGACACACAAGACTTGCCTAAATATGTAAACATCACATGTCACTAAGTGACACAAAGTCAGGTCTAAAATATGTGGAAATCACATGATATGCTATGTGACGCACAAAGATGCCTAAGATATATGACAATCACATCACATACAACTGTATGACAAACACATCATGCAGTTTATCAAAGTGTCATGCAGCAAGAACAGCTCATTTCTAGTTTAGAAGTTTTTAAAAACAGTTTTTAATTCACAGTTACACTTAAATTAATCACTCTATATCTGACTGATTGGGGACCACAGAATTAGCTAGGTATTTCCATAATTCACATAAAACTTATATTTTAAAAGCACTTTACTTCTATGTTTCTGTTAGAAATAACATAAAGCTTTTATATTTCAAATAGTTACATCTGTGACATCTACATGGATCAGCATTTAGGATTTTTAACAGCCTGCACAAATGAAACAGATTTTGCAGGATGAAACTAGGAATTATGGGAATGCCTTGCTGCATGCACCGACATCCCAAAACAATAAAAAGGAAAAGCCGCCAAAAACCCGCAGCCAAGTGGTTACCAAATTCACCTCCTCGTTGGTGTGTTTCTGGTAGCTGGTGGGTCGCCTCTGAATGAGCGGATCCAAGCATATCAAGAACAGCATGTACAGAACCAGCATTGATATCATACAGATGATGATGATAACAACCACCTGAGATTAAACAAAACAAAGATATAATGAATGAAACAAATGTTACTGAAACTTATAAGGAAAAAAAAAACCAAATATATTAATGAATAAGGATATTTGTGAATAAGTTTTTATTAATATCATACACTCATGTGGCTGGTGAACAAAATGCATAAAGAAATGATCATGCTGAAGACTTTAAGAAACACCACTCACATTAAACCAGTAAATAGAAATAATGCCTCATGAAGATTTGTTGCAGTTTTATTGCTTTCAGTTTCTGACAACAGTCCACTTCTTAGTTTCAACTGTTCTGAATTGCACTATGTATATAAAATGTACATGGTGCTTCAGATGTCTGCTTACATAACAAAATAAACAAGATCTCTTTAAACATAAACCAAATTTTATACACCAAACATCCTCTAAATGAGAATGACAACATGAAAGCACACACAGAAGTTATACAGTTATATGGAGGCCACTTACGACAGATTTTCCTATCAGCTATTAAAAACTGGGAATGACAATCATTCCCATGCTCTGTGCTTCACAGACAACTGATCTCTTGACAGCAAACATTAAAACATCTTGTTTAGCCAGGGATTTTGCTTCAGTAAGTGTTCTCATTATCAATGCTATCCTGGCCCCATCATCTCACTGGCCATTCTTTTTCTCATTTCTCAAGAACCTGCTCTTATAGCAGTTAGTTATCCTTATTTATCAAGAACCTGCTCTTATAGCAGTTACTGTCATAGTTATCCTTTTTTATCAAGAACCTGCTCTTATAGCAGTTAGTTATCCTTATTTATCAAGAACCTGCTCTTATAGCAGTTAGTTATCCTTATTTATCAAGAACCCACTCTTATAGCAGTTAGTTATCCTTATTTATCAAGAACCCACTCTTATTGCAGTTAATTATCCTTATTTATCAAGAACCTGGTCTTATTGCAGTTAGTTATCCTTATTTATCAAGAACCTGCTCTTACAGCAGTTACTATCAGTTATCCTTATTTATCAAGAACCTGCTCTTATTGCAGTTACTATCACAGTTATCCTTATTTATCAAGAACCTGGTCTTACAGCAGTTACTATCACAGTTATCCTATTTATCAAGAGCCTGGTCTTACAGCAGTTACTATCATAGTTATCCTTAAATATCAAGAACCTTAGCCTCTCCAACAGTAATTGTTTCTAGGTTAATATATCAATTATTTTTACCAAAGAAGAGCAACTTCTTGATAAAGTTTAAAAGCCACCTGCATCGACTCAAAATGTCTCACACAGACGAGTGTCCATGTGGCAGTGGAGTCCAGACTCCGGAACATATCCTAAAAGAGTGCCCAAACCACGCAGACCTGAGGCGTGAGACATGGCCAGAGGACACAAGCTTGGGGCAAAAGCTTTGGGGCTCCTATCAGGATCTGGAGAGGACTGCAGGCTTTGCCATGTCAACAAGGATCAGGATCTGAAGTGACCAACAACCTCAAACGCAGAAGAAGAAAAGGAAAAAGGAGACAATTTTCATCCACCTACTGACTATGCCACACTGTGAATAAAGCAGCTATATGGAGATGCTACAACATTTGAGGAGGAAATGAGATTCTGATGTGAAGAATAAAGATACCAAGTGCAAACAGTGATTCCTAGCTGTTTCTAGGGTTACGTGTAACAAAAGTTTTGTTTTTTTTAAAGTTGTATTAATATCTATTCCTATAAGTTTAGAGCATCATATGAACAGCCCATGTGTTCCTCAGAATAATATGCTAAGTTTTCCAATTCTAAAATGAACGTAACAGCTGCATAAACATAACAGAAAATATAAGAGGTGGACTTATTTTCACAGACATCCACTGATGATACTGCATTTAACCACAACTCAGAGATAATTAGATACTGATTCTATTAAAAAAAAAAAAGGCGGCAAGGCAAGATGCTGGCATCCCCACCTCAAATGCTGTTGCGGCCTATAAATGTGAAAGCACTAACACTTCATACCCCTACAGCATGCAAACGCTGCGGGACTTAGACAGACAGACAGACAGACAGAAAAAGAGAAATATAAAACTGGCTCACCTTTATTACAGTTGTATTTCTGGTCTCTGTACGACACTTACACTTGGTACACAGCTGCGATTTGGATATGGGAGTCACAACATTCTCACAGTCACTGTAACATAAGATAGTCATTATATTAACATATCTGCTCACACAACATTCTCACAGTCACTGTAACATAAGACAGTCACACCAACATATCTGCTCACACAACATTAAAACATCTTGTTTAGCCAGGGATTTTGCTTCAGTAAGTGTTCTCATTATCAATGCTATCCTGGCCCCATCATCTCACTGGCCATTCTTTTTCTCATTTCTCAAGAACCTGCTCTTATAGCAGTTAGTTATCCTTATTTATCAAGAACCTGCTCTTATAGCAGTTACTGTCATAGTTATCCTTTTTTATCAAGAACCTGCTCTTATAGCAGTTAGTTATCCTTATTTATCAAGAACCTGCTCTTATAGCAGTTAGTTATCCTTATTTATCAAGAACCCACTCTTATAGCAGTTAGTTATCCTTATTTATCAAGAACCCACTCTTATTGCAGTTAATTATCCTTATTTATCAAGAACCTGGTCTTATTGCAGTTAGTTATCCTTATTTATCAAGAACCTGCTCTTACAGCAGTTACTATCAGTTATCCTTATTTATCAAGAACCTGCTCTTATTGCAGTTACTATCACAGTTATCCTTATTTATCAAGAACCTGGTCTTACAGCAGTTACTATCACAGTTATCCTTATTTATCAAGAGCCTGGTCTTACAGCAGTTACTATCATAGTTATCCTTAAATATCAAGAACCTTAGCCTCTCCAACAGTAATTGTTTCTAGGTTAATATATCAATTATTTTTACCAAAGAAGAGCAACTTCTTGATAAAGTTTAAAAGCCACCTGCATCGACTCAAAATGTCTCACACAGACGAGTGTCCATGTGGCAGTGGAGTCCAGACTCCGGAACATATCCTAAAAGAGTGCCCAAACCACGCAGACCTGAGGCGTGAGACATGGCCAGAGGACACAAGCTTGGGGCAAAAGCTTTGGGGCTCCTATCAGGATCTGGAGAGGACTGCAGGCTTTGCCATGTCAACAAGGATCAGGATCTGAAGTGACCAACAACCTCAAACGCAGAAGAAGAAAAGGAAAAAGGAGACAATTTTCATCCACCTACTGACTATGCCACACTGTGAATAAAGCAGCTATATGGAGATGCTACAACATTTGAGGAGGAAATGAGATTCTGATGTGAAGAATAAAGATACCAAGTGCAAACAGTGATTCCTAGCTGTTTCTAGGGTTACGTGTAACAAAAGTTTTGTTTTTTTTTAAAGTTGTATTAATATCTATTCCTATAAGTTTAGAGCATCATATGAACAGCCCATGTGTTCCTCAGAATAATATGCTAAGTTTTCCAATTCTAAAATGAACGTAACAGCTGCATAAACATAACAGAAAATATAAGAGGTGGACTTATTTTCACAGACATCCACTGATGATACTGCATTTAACCACAACTCAGAGATAATTAGATACTGATTCTATTAAAAAAAAAAAAGGCGGCAAGGCAAGATGCTGGCATCCCCACCTCAAATGCTGTTGCGGCCTATAAATGTGAAAGCACTAACACTTCATACCCCTACAGCATGCAAACGCTGCGGGACTTAGACAGACAGACAGAAAAAGAGAAATATAAAACTGGCTCACCTTTATTACAGTTGTATTTCTGGTCTCTGTACGACACTTACACTTGGTACACAGCTGCGATTTGGATATGGGAGTCACAACATTCTCACAGTCACTGTAACATAAGATAGTCATTATATTAACATATCTGCTCACACAACATTCTCACAGTCACTGTAACATAAGACAGTCACACCAACATATCTGCTCACACAACATTCTCATAACCACTGTAACATAAGTCAGTCATTATATCAACATATCTGTTCACACAAAATTCTCACAGCCACTGTAACATAAGACAGTCATTATAAAAACATATCTGTTCACACAAAATTCTCACAGCCACTGTAACATAAGACAGCCATTATAAAAACATATCTGTTCACACAACATTCTCACAGTCACTGTAACATAAGACAGTCATTATATCAACATATCTGTTCACACAACATTCTCATAGCCACTGTAACATAAGACAGTCATTATATCAACATATCTGTTCACACAACATTCTCACAGCCACTGTAACATAAGACAGTCATAAAAACATATCTGCTCACACAACATTCTCACAGCCACTGTAACATAAGACAGTCATTATATCAACATATCTGTTCACACAACATTCTCACAGCCACTGTAACATAAGACAGTCATTAAATCAAGATAAATTTAGGCTGTGTCGGCGGCAATGGAGTGGCTAGTTGCTCATAAAGTGGTTAACGGTGTCATTATGATGGAATCACAGAGTATGCTTTGTAAGACTGAGAAAAAAATTGCTTGAAAAAGAATGGGTTTGTCTGTTAAGCCAGTCAAATGTGATAAGTCTAACATGGCTTAACTGTCTAGGGCATGTGGGAGTACACGGCAATGATGTGGCAGACAGATTTGCTGGACACGCTAAAATAAATGGCAGGCAGATAATGGACAAGGAGGACATTGCTAAAGCTGTACTGGACAGACTGTGAGAAAATGAAGAGCAGGAATGGAAGAACAATGTAGATCTGAAGAGACTGCTGGAGCCAGGACAAATTAAGGGTGCTGGCAGGAAACCTGAACTGTGTGGCGGAAAACACATTGCAAACAACCAACATTTGACATAATCTATTAGCAAAAATACTCTTGGATGAATGCTGCATCATATGGCGGAGCATATAAGGGGTTGTCCCGAATGCACTGAAGCCGAAGTCTGAATTTTGAACTATATCAACATATCTACTCTTACAACATTCTCACAGTCACTGTAACACTCAATGGTAAATGACAGACATAAATGATAAATTTATCAGTAATTACTCCCAGCACTGCTAGTGAACACATCATACAAAAACATATATAACTACAATTTATCAACAGTCACTTCAAGCACTGCTAGTGAACACATCATACAAAAACATATATAACTACATTTTACCAACAGTCACTTCAAGCACTGCTAGTGAACACATCATACAAAAACATATATAACTATAATTTACCAACAGTCACTTAAAGCACTGCTAGTGAACACATCATACATATATAACTATAATTTACCAACAGTCACTTCAGCACTGCTAGTGAACACATCATACACAAAACATATATAACTATAATTTACCAACAGTCACTTCAAGCACTGCTAGTGAACACATCATACACAAAACATATATAACTATAATTTACCAACAGTCACTTCAAGCACTGCTAGTGAACACATCATACACACAACATATATAACTATAATTTACCAACAGTCACTTCAAGCACTGCTAGTGAACACATCATACAAAAACATATATAACTATAATTTACCAACAGTCACTTCAAGCACTGCTAGTGAACACATCATACACAAAACATATATAACTATAATTTACCAACAGTCACTTCAAGCACTGCTAGTGAACACATCATACACACAACATATATAACTATAATTTACCAACAGTCACTTCAAGCACTGCTAGTGAACACATCATACAAAAACATATATAACTATAATTTACCAACAGTCACTTCAAGCACTGCTAGTGAACACATCATACAAAAACATATAACTATAATTTACCAACAGCCACTTCAAGCACTGCTAGTGAATACATCATACAAAAAAACATATATAACTGTAAATTTACCAGTTGTCACTTCCAGCACTGCTAGTGTACACAGCACGTGTCTTCTTCCCACTAGAATCCCAGGTTACATCACACACACACTTACATCTTGTGTCCTCAAAACTGGATGCCTGGAAGAAAAAGTTCTTGCTGGTCTGGCAAAAGTTTGAATAAAAGCAACCTTGGACATACTGTTCATTATCATCACAGAAAAATTGGTATCATGTTGACAAACATGATCATGCTCCTCCACAGCTCTTGTTCTTTGATTATTTTCATCAGCTATGTCTTGATGATGATGATGACACCAGACTTTCCATTCTTTCCTGACCTTCCTTTGTCTATAATCTCATTTATATTTCTTGTGAATACTTTAAGTCCTCTTATTCTCATTACATGTTGAATGAATACTGCCTCTTGCAGGTTTAACTAAACTCCCTTTTTTCCATAAATTTTCAAGTGAAGCTTCTCATAAATCACCATGGCTGTCTGAAGCTTCTCATACATCACCATGGCTGTCTGAAGCTTCTCATAAATCACCATGGCTGACACTTCTCATACACCACCATGGCTGTCTGAAGCTTCTCATACATCACCATGGCTGTCTGAAGCTTCTCATACATCACCATGGCTGTCTGAAGCTTCTCATACATCACCATGGCTGTCTGAAGCTGGAGTCATGAAAAATTTAATTCATTGAAAAAGAAAAAAAAGTATTCAAGTTTTTCTGCTGCACTGAACTAAGAAATAATGAACAACTCATGATATTAATGCTTTAAGTTTTTTTTTAGTAAGCATTCATTATAACAAAAAAAAACAAGATTAAATTGTCATCAGATATATATGTTATGCTGTCCACTCTGGCAGTCAACAACTCATTGTTGACAAAGACCCTCTTCCACCTCGCCACTGCCACCCCCAATAACAGGTCTGGCCTGCCTAATGGGACAGGGATCACCAAAGTCCCGTCCCCCCCGTGGAGTCTCCTAAGGAGGTATTGCACATCCTCTGCTTTTCAGCAGCACTCAAGGACTGAAAACAAATATAGTTGCCACAACCTGCTCCCACACTAACATGATGCTGTGCCTCAACACTTTCACAGCATCAGCTGCATATAATACCAGCTCACAACTCCAGACCAACTGAAGAAGAAGAAGATATGTTGCTTAGTTGGTTGATGGTTTCTATTAACTGTGAACTTGAGTTTTTGTGGTTAATGCCCTTCACCATCAACATCATCACTGCCTTTCACTCCCTTGAGAGCACAGGCCATGGATAAAGGCTCTCCAGTCATCGCTGTTCTTGAAATTATTCTCTGCTTCCTTCTGTGTATCCCTTGTCTCTGAGCACAAAAAAATTAATGCCCTTGGTACACAGGAATTAGGTCTGATGAACATAGGATGGCTGAAGTAGCAGCACTCCAACTAAATGACACCAGGATCAGTCAGGGTTAGTGAACTGTAACCGATAAAGACCCTACTGTATCTTCAAGTGGTGCTTCTATAGTCTTTCTGAATGAATAGGGATCAAGTGATTGGCAAACTCAAATTCATAAAATTAGCCATGTCGAAGACAGATATGTTGGGCTAAAAGGCACAGATATCACACCCCTGATGCAAACATGACATAAGGCAACCAGCATACTTTTTTTTTAAGGGTCCAGGAAGAATATAAAGAGTGGACACTGTTCACTCTAAGCTATGCGGATGCACGCCTGCACACAGAAAAAAAATCATACCACACACAAAATTTTTGGAGCGTGTGCACAAAAAAAAAAAAAAAAGAAACTGCTACTTTTATTTTCCAGTTTCCAGATATTACCCCGTGCTATAATTGGGATCAAGAAAAATATAATGATGGTACATGTTTTTTCCTTTACTGTTTCTTTCTTGTTGAGAAAATGACTTTCAGATCGGATGTTTCAACCAGTCTTTTATCGCGTAGTTTCAGTAGCACTGTAGCAGTAATCGTGACGAGGCAAGTGGGCACACAGAGAATAGAGAGTAATTAAAATAAACTGGCAGTTGATTTTCCACTGCGTCACAGGAAAGGAGAATGTCCATTGAGCTGCTCAGGTATGTAAATTGATCTCTGTAACTAACACCAGATGTCATGACCACAACCATTAGAGCCGTCTTGTTTTTTTTTAATAGTAGTAGATTTACTGTCGCTGTGAATAGTAAATCCACCGTGGGATTATGTTTCAATGAACCCATAGTAAGGTAAATATGATAAACAACTATGTAAATAAATGACTGCTGTCACTGAATAAGTAAACAAAGAAATCATTATTGCAATTAATAAATACCAGTAACTGAAAAGTACAGCAGGTTTATCCTGTTATTAAATGTTCAGGCAGTGTGTGTGTGTGTGTATATATATATGCATATTTGGACATGCAATATTTTTTTGCAAATGAGCTGAACATTTTGCACACAGACCACAAATCCTTAAAGGGAATACTGGAGTGGACTAGTGACTTCATACAGTGGATTAAAAAAAGCTGGCTTGTCAGCAGCTCCATTATTCTGGGGTACACGTCAGTCTCAACCTTACTGATCTGGCTTGAGTAATCCAATAAGCCTGTTTTCCACACATAAAAGCATAAAAATAAGGTCTTGGCTAGTACCAGCCTTCTATCTTTGTCAAAGTCTGCACCTGACAAACTTGTTACCTTCACTTGTATTCATGTTTTTCTTGCATAATTTTACAAATCCTATTTTTTCATTTTACAGCACTTCTGTAGGCCTCTTTTGCTCACAACCGAGAGGCCTACAGGAGTGCTGTTGGGGAGGCAAAGTTCTGCAAGGGACATACAAATGAATGAATGAATGAATTTTTACATTTAAAATAACATATGCGCATATCAAAAGTTTACATTTGAAGTTTTTATAGCAAACATCTCCATTTCTCATACATCACCATGACAAACATGTCCTAGTGGACATATATGAAGCTGGTAATTTTTTAGCTACTGTTTTTTGTCAAACATCATTTTGCAGAACAAGTTTTTTTTAAACATGTGGCCACAATAAAAACAATGTGTGGCAGTCTATAAACTTTTTTTTCTGTGTTTATCTCCAAAATCTGGCTCCTCTTTGCACAATCACTCTCAACATTATCTGGTCTTTCACAACTTCTTCACAAATCTCGTGGCTAGTAGAATAATCTCGCCTTGATGACTTACATATATTTTTGTGTCACATTTCAGCAAACTTATTATGTATTAAACAATTAACAGACTTCATGCTGATTCTGTCCTTTCGTTCCTCCAATAAAGAACGGAAACATATCCTTATCATATCCAACTAATGATATAAGTGTGCTGCTTATAGACATGAAGCAAGCCACATTAACTGAACCTAGCTACTCATCATCCTATGCCACTAAAAGTTACAGATCGAGTTGCAGCTGCTGATACAAACATTATGCTCTCTTACCTCGGCATGATGAACAGTTGAATATAAACTTATCAAGACAATCAGAACATGGGCAGCAAAAACTAAACAAGCTGTCATGCTTAAAGTAAATTCTAAACTATGTCAGACAGACGAACTCTAGATGTTGACTGCACCATAGCCCCTCCTACGTCTGCTGGCGAGATACATCACCAGGTAGATTCTCGCGTGGAAGGTTATTTTCATAAGTTAAAATTTTGCAGATGAAATATAAACTTATAATGCATTTTTGTAGTAGCATACACTTTAAATCGTTTCTAGCTTTTTATTTTACTACTTTGTAATATATTTAGATACTACTTCCTAAAAAAAGATGTAATTACTTGAACTCGTTTCCTTTGACCTTAAACATGCCAATATGGCAGTAAGTACACAAAACAACTTTCACAACCTCCTGCTTAAACAAAAATATTAATTTACCACGTTAGAGAGCTCCTTATCTCGCCTGACAGAACAGGCGTCATCTGTTTCTATATCTGTAAGAGAGGACGAGGAGAGAACAGAAATGTCTACACGGACTGACCAGATGGCGCAGGAAAGAATCTAATAAACTAATGAATACACTTTCCGGCTCATGCCTACTAATGGTTGAAGAGAAGCAGTGACCGCCTTCGTTATCTTGTAAACTCTACCGTTAGCATCCTAGCTTGATGCTCCACAGTATGAGGTACTGAATCATAATTAATTGTAGATTTTAAAACATTAGAAAAACAATCAGGAAATTAGTACAAAATGTACAAGGCAAGTCATAAATACTTTACCAGCGTTCTTATTTGTAGAACCTCACAATAATTAGTGTATAAGTATACAACTATACACGAGGCACTGCAGTAACTCTGTGATATATAGACAAAGCTAAGTATTCCATACACTGCCATTTTATCATTATTTTTTTCATTTTTTTATTATTTCTTTAACATAAGATTCATGTGAATCTATACTTTGTCTCCTCTCTCTAATTCTTCGTTCTGTTTGTGTTTGTATGATGAAGGCTAACGCCGAAACGTCACAACTTTGTAGTCGTTAAGTAATAAAGATGTTCTTACTTTTTTTATCATAGTTTATACATTTTGCTTAAGAACCTGCCCGTGATTAAGTGAGAAAAGTTCTTGCAAATGAACAAGTATACAGGGCCTGTTCATAAGAAAACCGAACTTTACCAAAAAAGCTTTACTTACAAATTAATCAGATTTATCTGCATTTCAGAGAATGAGAAACATATTAACCAACACATCCTTATCAATGAATGTTAGAAAACGAGTCCTAAAATGCTATATTGAACCTATCTTGTTATATGGAAGTGAATCATGGACAATAGGCAAGTCTGCACAAAAATCATTGGAAGCAGCAGAAATGTGGTTTATTAGAAGAATGTTGCGAATCACCTGGACAGCAAAAATAACTAATGAAGAATGTAGGGGAAGAGCTGGAGAGACAAAAAAAAAACCTTGTCAAAAAGATAAGAGAGAGACAATGTACTTTCATAGGACATGCAATGAGAAGAGGGGGCATTGAAAATATTATAACAACAGGAAAAATAGAAGGCACAAGATCAAGAGGAAGACCAAGAGAAATGATACTGGATAGTCTGACGGGATAGTGTGAGAGGAGATCACCAACTGAGCTGATGGCTTGCATGAAGGATCGCGTACTCTGGAGAACCATAATAGCCAAGCCAGTCGGCACGGCACATGATGATATCTCCTTCGAAACAGTCTTTCCCCCCCCCCCCGCCCCCTGCTGTTGACACACCGCTCCCAGCGTATTGTCCTGTTTTTTAATGCGTCCTGGAGCTCAGTACTGGGATAGCATGCATGTTTCGTAGCGTGTCTCTTCTGTGGTCCAAAATCTGCAATCTTTAAAGGGGGATTTTAACTTTGGGAGCAAGAAAAAGTCTCCAGATCTGGAGGTCAGGGTGACAGTGGGACAAGATCTGGAGATCAGGGCGACAGTGGGACAAGATCTGGAGGTCAGTGCGACAGTGGGACAAGATCTGGAGGTCAGGGCGACAGTGGGACAAGATCTGGAGGTCAGGGCGACAGTGGGACAAGATCTGGAGATCAGGGCGACAGTGGGACAAGATCTGGAGATCAGGGCGACAGTGGGACAAGATCTGGAGATCAGGGCGACAGTGGGACAAGATCTGGAGGTCAGGGCGACAGTGGGACAAGATCTGGAGGTCAGGGCGACAGTGGGACAAGATCTGGAGGTCAGGGCGACAGTGGGACAAGATCTGGAGATCAGGGCGACAGTGGGACAAGATCTGGAGATCAGGGCGACAGTGGGACAAGATCTGGAGGTCAGGGCGACAGTGGGACAAGATCTGGAGGTCAGGGCGACAGTGGGACAAGATCTGGAGGTCAGGGCGACAATGGGACAAGAGTCGTCGTTTGCTTTGCCCAAAAAAATCACGAATAAGCAGTGACGTGTGTGAAGATGCACTGTCATGAAGCAGTATCTATGTTTTATTTGTCCATGCTTCCGGCCTCTTTCTCCTCACTGTCCCTCTCAAACGCTTCATGACATCCAGGTAGAGCTCATTAATGATTGCCTGGCCGTGTGGAACAAACTTCGCGGTGAACGGTGCCCTTGAAATGAAAAAAAAAAAAACGTTCATCCAGCCTTCACATTTGAACGACTTTGAAAGTCTATTTTGATCGAAGTGATGTAATTCGAACCCACTGTGATGATTGCCTTTATGTTTCGACATCGTAGGCAAAAAATCAGTGTTTTGTCACCTGTTATGACATTTTTCAGAAGGTTTTCGTCAACATTCGAACAATCAAACAGCTTCTTTTTTTTTTTGGAAAAAAAAGGGGGGGGGGGCCCGGGCGACACGACTCCAGCTCCTGGAGAAAAGTGGTGAGTTTCATTTAGTTAAACATGAACGTAGAACTTTTTTAAAAATGTGTTCCTTCAAACTGAAAAATAAGATTTTAAAAAAAGCATAGCACAAAGACCAAAGACTTGAGAATAAAAAAACCAGATTTGTCCAGATTTTCTCTCTCTCTCTCTTTCTGTGTGTGTATGAGAGAGAGAGAGAGAGAGAGAGCATAATGACTCTCTTTATTGGCCAGACCTTGGGAAAAACTCACCGGTTTGAACATATTGCACCTTGCTATGGCCAACAAGTTCTAGCCACTTCCTTTTCATTCATTCATTACGTAGACGTACAGAACAGCGTTGGCGATCACGCTTCTACATCTTGAGTACACATAATAGAGAAGTGCTCGTTTCTCTGTAACATCTTTTTTTTTCAAATAAGAAGCCAGATTTTTCGAACAGTAAAGTCTTCATCTGAGATGGCTGAGTGGAGAATGCGCTGTCCTCTTCTCTCTGGGCGCGCCCTGCATGTGACCGCGGTTCGAGTCACAGACATTATCTTGTCAATTTTCTTTCTTTCAAGTCTAAAGTCAGACCTGGACACTTAACAAAAACAGTTGAGACACATAAATGCTATTGAATGTAAATGCTACAAAAGAGTCCTTCAAATATGGACACAAAAAAGAACAAATATATCCATATTACAAGAACTTAATATTGAAGAAAGTTGGCTGGTAAAGAGTATTAAACAGAGAAAACAAATGTTTTCGACATATTAAACGATATTAGAATTTAGAAAAGGCCGTCCTGGAAGAATACATAATGGGAAGAGAAGAAGACCAATGCGAAAATGGTTGCAAGATATCATTGACAGTCTGCGAATGGATGCATCAGAAGCAGGGCATCTTACATACAACCGAGGGGCCTACATGAGAGCTGTTAGGGAGGCAAAGTTCCGCAAGGGACATGCAAATGACTGACTACCATGTCTAAAGTGCTCTGTGTACTATTTTTTCTAAGGATCACCGTACAACCATGTGCTAAATCACTTCCATTTTATGGTGTTTTATTACATCTTCCTTCCTCTTGAGTAATCTGAGCTGGGGAAGAAGATAATCCACTTGGCTGTTGTCATTGTAAACAAAGCAGACTAACCCTTGCAAGAAATCTTGAACTAAGTTTGTTTGATACAGTGACTTCGTGTTCTAATGTTTATTATTTCTATAATTCATTTCATATAAATGTTTACAGTTTTAATATTTATTATTTCTATCAGACTCTTGACGCAAAAGTTTCTTGTCTTACTGTTTATTATTTCTATCAGACACTTAACACAAAGGTTTCTTGCCTCACTGTTTATTGCGTCAATCAAACATATCGGCTGTAAATGAGCAGCACAATAGATCTGGCATGATAAATTAAGTCTGTGAAAGGTTAACCCCAGGTCAGAGTTGACAATGGGAAAATATGTCACTTTACTAAAAAAAAAAATAAAACAGTAAAGCGAAGGTCATGGGAGTGACTATGTTAACGAAGCAAAAGTTTCAAGTGTAAGAAAAAGTAGAAAAATTATTGTTAGCTTGGATTAATGAAAAGAAGCTTGCTGGAGATAGTGTTAGTGAGGCCCTATCATACGAGAAGGCTTTACTTTTGCACGGGGATTTAGTGGCGAAAACGGCGAATACAAGTGATGCTAGCGCTGACGAATTTAAAGCAAGTAGAGGCTGTTTCGAGAAATTTCGTCGACGAACTGGAATTCATAGTGTTGTTAGGCATGGAGGGGCAGCTAGTTCAGACAAAAAAAAGCAGAAGATGCCTATGTGGAGGAATTTGCAAACTTTGTCAACTCTGAAGGTTACGTACCGCATCAAGTTTTAATAGCCATGGGATGGGACTTTTTGAGAAAAGAAATGCCAAGAATCACCTACATAATCCAAAAGGAAAAGTCCTGGCCACAAGCCAGTGAAGGACAGGATTACACTTTTTTTTGTAGCAGGAACACTCAGAAGAGGAGGAGGAAGAGGTGGTGCATGTCTCAAGTGCTGAGATCAAAGAAATTTGTAGCAAGTGAAGTGCAGGTTTTCATTGAGAAGCATCACCCTAACAAAACTGTGACCAGCAGAGCAGTGGGCATTTTAAATCACAACTTCATGTCCCATTTTCGGAAAATTATCCAACAAAGAAAAAGACACATGTCTCTGGATCGTTTTCTTGTGAAAATACCAGCCACTGAGCCAGCAGTCGAACCACTTCCCAGGATACAAACAAGAGAAAAAAAAAACACCAGAAATACCTACACAGTTGCCTGATGTTATTTTGGAATGGGATTCTCCTTCGAAGGAGTAGTCTTCCTCCTCCACCATCTACCTGTGCCAGCAACTATCAGCCACATAGGTAAAGTTTATACTGTATTTTATATTATATATTTTTGCCCCACATAGATCCTTAAAAAATATTTTTTTTAAATGTTTCTGGGGCGGGCGAACGGATTAACCGGATTGGCATTAATTTTCAGTGGGAAAATTGTTTCGGTTCGCGAATATTTTGGTTTGCGAACTGAGTCAAAGAACGTGTGACCCGAGGTACCACTGTGTGTGTATATATATATATATATATATATATATATATATATATTATAAAAGGATAGGCGGTAATGAGACTGAGTTGTTCACATCGCCAAAACATGGTGATAAAATGACAGATCGCCAGCAACAAAGTAAATAGTGTGACATACAAAATATAATATCATCAAAAGATGGAGATAAAGGAATTGATGAGCGGATATCATCAAAAGATGGAGATAAAGGAATTGAGATATCATCAAAAGATGGAGATAAAGGAATTAATGAGCGGATATCATCAAAAGGAGGACATAAATCAGCCTGGTTATGTGTACCACGATAACAACAGACTGAGCTGGAGATACCTTACAACAACTTTTCATTGGAGCGATGGCAATGCGGGCTTTCAATGTTACATGCAGGGCCAGAAGATGCCCTAAGCGCTAAAAAGATTTTGGTGCCCCCCCCCCAATATATATGTAATTCAAAATATAAAGAACAATAAACCATAAAATAAAATTTTAGTTATCGAAATTAAACAAAACTTACAGTAAGATGGAAATAATGTTTATTTTTGTATACTTCCACTTTATTTATGTTGGAAAAGTTTTCTCCTATTTTTCAAAATTGCAAAGTCTTTGATCATATCTTCAAAACTAATCTTATATAACACATCTGCTTCTATACTTAATAGGCATCCAGCCTGCCTTGTTGCATAGTTGTTCTGATGGGATTTTTAGTATACTTCAATTGAGAAAATGAACGCTCAGCTGAGCACTTTGTTACCATTAATGTTAAAAAATATACGAAAGCCAATGTCTACATTTGTAAGGGCACACTCAATATTGTCTTCTACAATTATTTTATAAAGTTCAGCATGACTGAATCTTGTTTTACATTTTTTTTGTCTGCGAGTTAAGTATGTTAGCATAGATTGTCTGTGAATTAAGTATGTTAGCATAGATTGTCTGTGAGTTAAGTATGTTAGCATAGATTGTCTATGAGTTAAGTATGTTAGCATAGAGTCTCAGTGAGTAGTGCTATTTTCATGATTATCAATTACAATAGTATTTCGCCAGTCACTGAACTCTTCTCTTATAACAAACAAACAAACAAACAAAAAATTCGAGAAATATTTAGGAGCAAACAGTTTATAAACAAAACAATAAACTGATCCTGTTGATGGTGAATACAGTAACCACTCCCTCTTGTATATCTCACCATTGGGTTTTGTCCCAACAAAAAGTTTCTGCGAAGAATACCTCACTGGTTTGCCACTACTGAAATGCTGGTAAGACTTGTCAAATGGCCCAGTGTGGTGCTGGCAGTCACTGGGTCCACAAGTAATCCAGTAATTCACATCAGCAGCAGAGAAATCAAGCCACAACCCTGGATCCTTTGCTACATTATGATTTACTTCATCTTTTGCGGACAGAATAATTTCACTACCATCACCATGGTCCACTAAACTTTCATTTCCAGCAATTATTTCAAGCCCAGTATGTAGTGAAAAGTAACTTGAATCAACATTTGCAGTAAAGGTATCAAGAGAATTTACAGGCAAAGCTTGTGACGCCTCAGTGATTCTAGCGTCATTATATTTTGATTCTGAAGTGATCAAAGTGGTATTTACCGTATTTGTGTCCACTTCTGATGACGGAGATTGGTTTTGATCCGTAATCGGTATATCATGTCGTGGAACGTGTGTGAAGGAAACAGTCAGCTTTGCAGTCTTGGCTTCTCAATTCAAAGTCTTCTCTTGTTTCTTTTTTAGTTTTCGCTTTTGTGCACCACTTAACTGATCACGTTTCATCTTGTTTCTTTGGATCTGTAAAATAGAGAAATAAAAAAAGAATATTTTGTCTTAATTATTATGCGGTAATATAACAATGTCCTGGTCACGGCACTATCATAACAATGTTTAGTTGTCAATTATATTTTAATGACTGATACCAGAAGTGTTCTTTGATCAATACATCACGAATTTGTTTCACAAAAATTACAACATTAGCTAGACCAAGTCCGATGAAAAGTTCACTGAATTCATTTAATTCTGACAAATAAGGTCTCAGATTTATTATTGACAACATCGCTTGGAATAAAGTACAATAGAACATAAAATTCTTTGAAGCACGTGATCATTATTCTCAAAATCAAACTCTAGCGTTGTTTTATATGCGGTACTTCTCAATGTTCTCAACTTCAAAATACTCTACATGTGATACGAGGACAATTCCAAACTCTGTACTATATCCAGATCTGCAACACGTGGTCATCTAATTCCTCGGCTCTTTACGCCAGGTTTCAAATGTGTCCGATCTTCTGCATTCCTCACGTAGTACTAAAATAAACACTTTTCCTAACAAGAGACAATTTCTGTCTGTCATAAAACTAACTCTGGTTATAAACTGATCTCCTGAATATCTATTCCTCTAATTGTCCAT